>JAGDQP010027561.1:0-24889 GCA_022664845.1 Lepisma saccharinum
TTTACGTCGCTTTGCAGTCTCTATTGTTTATGAATGTCACCTGCTTTGGTAGGAGTGTCATTACACTATTATTCTTAATATTACCATACATATTACTGTGAATATGAACAAATTAGATAGTGTCTCACTTTTCTCACGCCAGCATTGAATTCAAACATTCAGTTTACAAGAATTAGCCCTTAGCAGATACACCTCTGGTTGTTACAGAAATTGCACTATATCATCCATGATATATTAGGATACTTTTATTTTTCTAATAAACTCGAATTTTACTAGAATTGATATCATTTTCGAACGATACCTTATTTGCACGGGTCACAGGACAACTACGGTATATGTGACGGAATCATAAAAGCTGTAACCTATCACATCGGGACGGGCTTTAGCCATAGTGCTGTTACCGCCCATCAAATTCATTTTAACTTATTATCTTGTGACCTTTGACAAATCATACAAGATGGACTGTGGTGTCTGGACCTTAACTAACTTGATCCCCATATTTCTTAATTACTCAGATAAATTCCTTAGGGAGTTGTTTTTTAGAAGGAGCGGTGACATATGTTTTCTGTTTATGTTCTTCTGCGCTTTAGACTAAATGAACACGTAGTGTGTTCAAAATATATTGTGTAGGTGAAACCATTTATTCTGTGAACACAAACCTTCAGTTTGCTGTTTATTCTGTGTTGGTCCGAAATTGGAATACTGACATGGTACCCAGTTTTGTTCTGTTTTTCTACTATGGATGTATGTTATTGTTTCTGCGTTCATGCTTGTTGGTGTTTGTGCCGTTACGGATTAAAAATGCAAAGCGTAATAAAGGTTTGAAGTGTTTAGTGATCCGAGATCACTCTTTTGAACAGGCATGTACAACTATAATTCCTTCGTCCTTGCTGTAGGTGAATAAACAGATATTTAATAAACACGTGATGGATAGATTTGAGAAGAACGCCGACAATACGGCAAAGAATAATTATTAGGAAAGAATAATAATCATTATTAAAGGTTGACGCATTATACATGAACTCATTTATAAGTTTGGCGATATACATTTCCTTTGCGTCCCCTTCCTCTCTTCAATTGACTCTGGGTGAAGTCAGCTGTTTAAAATGCAATCGTAAGAAGAAAAGGCTAATTGAAAGTTCTCGAATTATATAAAGGGAAGGTAATTACAATTGACTGCTCTCCACACACATACACTAGTAAGCGAAGTAACGCAGCTCTAAACTAAAGTAATAAATATGTGACTACTTGCTCTGTTTAGGCATAAGAGTGCAGAATATTTCTCGGTTTCCTGCCGTATTCTGCAATATAAACTTTCCTCACTCAGAAATTTATGTTCAACTTATTCGCGTGAGATAGATCTTGGGAGTTTGAACGCAATACTAATAACTAATGGCACGAGGTTCCACCGTGTATCGAACCTGAGATTTATTGATAATAACTCAATTGAAGGGGTGCATTGATGTACACGGTAATTTCCAGTAATTGTAGTTGAGCCAGGGTGTTAATGTACACGGTAATACCCATACTCTAACAAACTCTTCGTGAATCAAGCATCACGGTATCATTTACCAATTACACTACTGCCATTGGCTATATCAATTGTGGATTAGACCCATGTTAGTGTCAGACATATGGTAATGTGAATGTATCTGTTTCATTTCTAGATATTCACAGCTGAAACTTAATTGTTTAACGGAAACCATTTTGTGTGAAATAAGGTGTCAGACCGATAAAAGAAACCATCATTGATAGACTCTCGCCGTTACATTTTCTGTTCTACCTATCCATGCCTGCATCTTCTACTCCTCAGCCAAAAGTGCGAAAAGGCCACAAATAAATTCAATGCGTAGACATAGGTCATGCTATGGCTTATTGCTTTCATGTTTTTCACTAATTCATTTTGAGTACCTTTTAGGTATATCTGTTTTACTGCTGATAGCTGATATCAATTTTTTTAATAGCTGTCTTGTTAGTGCTGATAATAGTTTGTTGAAATTCCCATTAGAGTATTTCAAGATTACAAGGGAATTAGTCTGTACCTAAATATTAATGTATTAATTATTTGGATCATGTGTTTTTGGGGGAACACAATGTCCCAATGCCTGACTGCTCATCTTGGGTGCTAGGGGTCGTCAGATCGATCACTAGTCATAAAATGTGTGCTTTGTGGTGGGTCTCTGGTGGGTGGGTTTTCACCTGGTTTTCTCGTTTCCTCCCACTTTCTTAATTTCATCAGTTCATCCCAACGTCATCCTTACGGTCTGAGCCAAAGTTGACTAAAGGCCTAAAAATTTTAAAGTCAGAATTCATGTTTTTATTCGTTAAATTGTTGTTGACAGATTTTCTTTCTTTTGCTTCAATCTTAATTTATTTTACTGGCTTCATGGTCTATTATATTTCCTTGTTCTCTAATCTCATATAAAAAAAGATAAAATTAATTGAATGGGCGGTAACAGCAATATGACTATTCTGATATTGTGTGTGTTAATTTCATTCATTTTTGGGAGCTTCACCTGGTATTTCCTATCATCATTTATTGACTACTTTTCAACTATTAGTGTGAAGTTGTATACGCCATATTGTTTTTTCATCAGTTGTTAAAATTTTCTATGGGATTGTGCATTGTTTCATTAATATCATTCATGAAAAGTAGATGTGAAAGTCGACTTTCTCCTTGCCTAAAGTTGAGTTTAAAGTCTATGGTAGAACGGTGGTATAACTCAGTGGAACGTGGACCAAAGAAATCCCCCAGTACGTATATCATGTCCTCAAGGGTTCGGAAACATCATCCTTCCAGATGGAAAGTTGTCTAACGAATGGAACACATGGTATTTCAAAGGGGCAATGTTAGGGAATTATACGGAAGGAATGGGCGTTTTCCAACCAAGTGAGAAAGATAATGGTGTCTAAGGTGAGCTTAGTAACACATAGCTTCGTGTTGTCCAGCAACGGAATAATACTCCGTAGTTTTAAGTGTGTACAAACTAGGTTCTAATTGCTGTGGCGGACGGAGACATTTATGCCTAAAGAATGCAATAAATGTAATGTGCCCCGCGCGGTGAATATGTGCGTGGTCATCACAGTTAAACGGGGACGTCAGTGAGAGTATTTCAAACAGAGGAATTCCAAACAGAATTATAAGGCATGTATACTGTACGAGTTTAAACTGTAGTTCAGCGGAAAAAAATATGCCAGCCATTCGGTAGGGATTTGGTAAATGAGTAGACAATATAATGGTGGTATAACAAATTTAAGGACAGCGATTAGTCCCTCCAAGACGTACCACGTACAGGACGTCTACAAGACATAGACAACAAGGTACTCAAAGCGGCTATTGAGGCTGATGGTGGTCAAACTGTGTAGGTAGAGCCGCACATATCCTCGACCTACGGTACGAAGTGAAATGGAGCAGTCAGGTGGAGTATTCTGGTATTCAATTTGATACGAGGCTGAATGCATCTCAGAGCGTAGGAGCACTGAAAAAAACTCCAGCGACCTGCCCGGGACTTGAACCCGATCTGTAGTTTGACGCGCTACAGCCTGAGCCACGTACATGGAAGAATATGGTTGTTTATGTACGAATCCAAAAAAGAAGAAGTCTGTTAAGTAAGAAATGTATAGATGTTGTTTTGTCAGTTCGTGGTTGTTAGGATCTTTTTAGTCAAGGTTTCGTGATGAAATAAAATGATGAATATCAAGCTAATACGTTGTGATGACTTGCCGAAACCTACATACATTTCAAATATGGTATATGGCCAATGAAGTTTAACGAACTAGGAGTGTCGTTCGATGCTAATGTAGATATGTGGTCCATTTTACAGAGTGAGATCCAGGATCCTTTTAGTCATCTTTACGAATGTTAATGAAGTGACCTGAAGGTGTTTAATGATGGATTTGGGGGAATGATAGCCTGTCGTCATATGTAGTAACATGGCTGTTAATATTATGTTTATATCTAAGCTGATGTAACTGTTAGAAGGATTCGTTTGTGTGTTCGGAAGTCTCAATATTAACAGGTGCATCCTAAGTTAAACCTGTAGTCCTGATTATATGCAGTAGATACTATTACCGTTAGTTTAATATCATATCCAGAAGAATCACGCTTCCCAACCTGCATGCACTACAACTGCTGGAAACTAAAGGCAGCACTTCAGATACGTCCTCAGTTTGACCGATCGCTAATTTTTAACCCATTACAAAACACATGGAATTCTAATTGCTATTAGTACGCAGTTACATTGATTCTTTGAGCAGTTGGCAGCAATTGGCGATGTACGACACCCCGAACATTCCATCAAACACAGTGTATAATTTTCTGTCGACGTAGCGCAAGAGCTCAGTTCTTCGGGACGGGTTCATTTTGGTGCCAATAAACGATTATAGCGCCGTGGAGTCAGTACTCTGTCAAGAAACGGATTCTTACGTTGACGAGGCAGCAATGAAACATGCATTTGCTCGTGTTGATTTCTGAGCTACAATCAACTAATGTGGAATCCATTATCTCACACCATACTGTTTATCAAGCTAATGGAAATGTTATCTGCAAGGTTGCACGAATTGAAGTTTATGGTTACATTGAGCACAAAATACATTGAAGATCTATTCTTAAATGAATAATGTATTATATTTAAAATGATTTTAAATAAGCTGATTGTTGAATTGAATTTTAAATCAGTTGATTGAAGTGAGATTGAACGTTTTAGAAATCATTGTTTTTCGTGATTTGAATTATTACGTGCTATAGAGTTTATGAATATCGAAGTTTCGTTTGAGATAGTTTCATATCGATATATAGTTATTATGTGATTGAGATCAACTACTTATAAGAGTTGAATATGTGTAGTAAAGATTGGATCTTTGGTGGTCATCATCTCTGAAAAGAATCTACGGCTCTTAATGTTCGACGAGTTGATGTAGAGAGATATAATATAACTAGATAGTGAGTTATCGGAGGATAGCCCTGCATTTTTAGTGGGGCAGACGATATAGGATTGAGGGAGATGGCATCTGGAATATAAAATTTTGAGTAATTTGATGTAGATCAAGGAGATATTAATCTGTGTTTAGAGTGGTTTGAATAGTTTTGTGAGGCGTGTAGTATCAGTGATTCGAAGCAAGCCTGCACATTGATAGCAGTGATTGGTTCACAGGCTTAAGAAGCTTTGCATCTAGCATCTGCTTCAGTGAAGTTAAATAATTATCTTCAGTTGAAAACTTTGCTGGTACAAATATATGGTAAGCAAGTAAATGCAATTGCGGCACAGTTTGACTTTCATCACTGTTGCCAAAAACCTTTTCAATAAGTGAAGGAATACGTGCGTGACATGAAACGCAGAATCGCGGATTGTCAGTGTGGATGTTTTGCAGATATGATGATTCGCTACCAGTTGGTGTTTGGGGTTGCGAATGAAAAAAAAATACTATCGGAGCAGGAACTTACGTTGGATAGGGTGGTAGAGATCACCGTGAGTATTGAGCAAGATGCTTTATCTTTGACATCTAATTTGAATGCATAAGAAAGAATTCAGCAACTGCAACGTCAGAAAAGTCAATTTTTCAGATCTGCTCAACAGATTTGATCAACTATGGAAGTGTTTCCACAGCGTTGTTGGCGTTGTTCGAGCATGCATGAGTTTAGAAGATGTCCCGTTTTAAATGCAAGGTGTGCACAATGTGATGAGTTTGTTCAGTATAGTAGATCGGGGGTTTGTTAGTCTAATGGTAAGGTAAATAAGACAAGGATGCAAGAAGCATCGGGGACAGTTCATGAGGAGTTGAATCAGACATCAGTAGGAGTAAATAATTTGGCAGTACATGATTTTTTAAACAGATTCTTTAGATATGAGCTTTGTAGAGGAATCAGTGTATGACATTTCAACAACGTCTTTATCGTATGAGGATGTTTTGTGCGCGGAAATGATAGATACATGATCAAGGAACGATATCATGTCACTGGGTTTCGTACGTAGACATAACTTTACTGTGTGTGAGCCAGGACGGATAAATGCATTCCAACTGCTGAATTGAACTTTGGTAAAGATATTAGGAATGGTGCATATCATGACAAGTTTTCAACAGTCTAAATATAAAATGAACTTTGTAGTAATTCTGGTTAATGTGGAGTAAGTAATTATAGGAAGAGAAGGGCTCAATAGTTTGTCGCCAGGCTGGCGTAGCAATTGTGTAAGCAAGAAGAGTCAGTACTGCAGTCAGTACAAGTTTCGGTTGATGAACCTCATGAGTTACCCGGACGGAGCAGTCACTTGGAAGAGTCAAATATGGATGAATAGCATGTTTAACAAGACGTATACAAAACTTAGAATACAAATATGAAACTGTCTGACATAAGTTACGATGGTTGAATACAGTTGATGGGAAGGATTTGGCGGAAAGATTAGAGGATAAGCGCTTGAGTTTCATAGATCAAGTAGGTGATTTAAATAATTCGAGCGAAGAAAGTTTAAAGTCTAATTGTTTCAAGGTGACAGAAGTTGTAATTGAAATGGATGAGGTATCTAAGGATGATACAAAAGAGACATGGGAGAATCCTGTGAATTTTGAAGTAAACGAGAAAGAAGTCGCGAAGCCTGTGGAAGATGTTCTCAAAGAGACAGATGTGGTCATGGTTAGAGCTGACGAGGCGTCACTTGTGAACATGTCTGAAAAGTCTTCGAAATAATATGAAGTTGTGGTGAAAGATAAGGCTGAAGATAACGCAGCTACTAATAAGACTGAATCCAAACCTGGATTCCGTGAAAATTCAAACAAACCCGAAAAGAAAGAGGTCTGAAGAAGTTAATAATAAAGAGGTGGTGAAACCTATTGGAAGTGATAAACAACTAGATAAACCCGTTGAAAGCGAGAAGAAAGTAGATAAATCTGTGGAAAGCGAGAAGCAAATAGATAAACTAGTTAAAAGTGGGAAGAAGGAAATACTGGAGTCAGATCGGGGCAAGAAGAAGAGTAATATGATTAAGTCAGAAAACAAAGCGAGTATAAGGAAGAGGAAAATGAAGTCAGGTACCTTGATCATTAAATCAGAAAACAAAGCGAGTAGAAAAAAGTGGAAAATGAAGTCAGGTACCTTGATAGCTGAGCAAGTAGAATTAGGCGATTAGTTAAGTTCTAAGGAACAGGTGCAAAAGCAGGTACAACTGAGTTGGATTACAGGAGTTGGAAAGTCGAACAGAATGTTTAAGCGGATTGGTTGAAATCTAGGAGCTTTATATATTGTGACTAATGTAGAGTAAGAAGGGGAGAAGTGAAAGTTTGCGCGAATTGAAGGTCTTGGTAACATTGAACACAATTGACAGTTAAGATCTATTGTTAAATAAATAATATTTTATTTACTTATTTTTTTAGAAAAGCTGATTGTTGAATTTTAAATCAGTTGATTGTTCGAAGTGAAATTGAACGTTTTAGTAATCATTGTTTTGTGATTTGAATTATTACGTGTTATAGAGTTTATAAATATTGAAGTTTCATTCGAAATAGTATCATATCGATATAGTTATTATGTGATTGAGATCAATTACTTGTAAGAGTTGAATATGTGTAATAAAGATTGGATCTTTAGTGGTCATCATCGCTGAAAGAATCTACGGCTCTTAATGTTGGATGAGTTGATGGAGAGAGATATAATATAACTAGATAGTAGGCTATCAAACGGTAACGGTAGGAACGGTAGGATAACTCTGCATTATCGAATGGTTTTCGTACTTCAATTCAATTCTTCCTTCGATGTTTAACATTTTATACCACTATCAGCCTCAATAGTCCCTTTGAGTATCTTGTTGTCCATATCTGACATCTTGTACTGGTACGTCCTGGAGGGACTAATCGCTGTCCTTAAATGTGTTATACCACCATTATATCGTCTGCTCATTTACCAACTCCTTACCGAATGCCTGGCATATTTTTCTTCCCACTGAACAAGCGTTCGTCTCCAGTTTAAACTAGTACAGCATACATGCCTGTATAATGCTGTTTTGGAATTACTCTGTTTGATATACTCACACTGACGTCCCAGTTTAACTGCGAAGAGCACTTCCAGTTGACTATAAGAGGAAATACCCACTAACATTTTCCCTTCCTCTTATTTGCCTTACCTTTGAACATTCCATTCATCACCAAAACATCACATTAATAGATTTCATAGACCTTTCTAACAGCATTTTGACGTTTTAATAATTCTCTTTCTTCTCGACTGAACAGGGAACTGGTACAGAAGGATGCAGTTTTCCATTGTGCTGAAGAATGCTGTTCACCCTTAGCGCTGAACTATCTGTAAATAAAAAGGCCACTTTCCTGGAAGATATGCAAACCCAATAGCTAGGAAAAGACCACTTATTTCGTAAAGAGACCTGCCAAAATTTAATGTATTGCAGATATTGTATATGATGGAAGGAGAAGGTTCTACTTTTTCATGTACGAAGCAAGAAATTCCGCTTTTGATATACGAAGATCAAGATCTATGATTAAGTAATTCAATTCGTGTTGACTAAGTAAAAGTGATTCCTTACCTGCAGTTTCATCAAAAAAATTATATATATTCAGACCTTTCCTCAAAACTCTGGAGGTTTGGAAAGACGTAGTTATACACTGTGTGTTACTGGTACAACGGACGATGATAAACTGAGGCTTTCTAACTTTTTATCTTCTTCATGTTCTTGTAGTGTGTCATCTGAATTAAACATAATTAACTGTCACCAAGATGATTGGTGAGTTCTCTCCAACTTTCTGGTAATGCACACGACATACACTTTCTGATTCCTGCCATCAATTTTCTATCCTAGATCGACAACTGTCACAACACATATGAGGGATCCAACGTTTGTTTTTATCGCCAATCGGCATTCAGCAATATGCTTTATATATGGCGCGAAATTATTCGTTGCACAATGATACACTTTCATATCTCTTGTTTATACAATTCCCACGAATTTACAAAAAAAATGTGATGATATTGTTATTTTAATCTATTCTAACACAACACACAAGATTTTTTTCCCAAAACATCACTTTAAACAACGATATTTCGCAGCATGCCGTCGGTTTTAATACCTTTACTAGTCATTACTGTCTCCCAATTTAGTTATTTCGTTTGTATGAAATCATTTTTTTTAATTTAGTAGAGGAAGCCGCATTCAATTTTAAATACCTTGCAAACTTTTACTGGTAAAATAAAAAGCAATAAGGGAATACAACAGTTTCTTTTACTACCATATAGTATGTATATTCGTAATAATGCTATCAACCTGCATTAAAAATGTTTTATATTTTCAAAACGAAACCCGGCCGATTGCGTCTCCTATTTCAACATTTGAAGAAAACTAGTATCGGATTCGTAATTAGCACATCAAAATTATTTAGAATATGTTAAAATATCCAGATAAACAATTCCTTGTTTAGCAGAGTTACAAAATAGGAATAGTCTTAGTATTGATGTGTTTATAAAAATTATGTTAAACTAAACTTACTTCGTGTTGTTTCTATCCCTCGACGATTTATTTGACTGGTATCAATAATTAACGGCAGGAAAGTGAAACTGCCACCATTGCCTCCAATAGCTGCAAGACGTTGTAAGAAAAATGAAACATAAATAGTAGATGGAAATTAAACTGCCAGTCATTTACTTACAAGAGAGTGAGTAGTGGAATAGCTTTTCATTATATGGTCATGTGTAAATGGATGAATTTGAATTACTCAACTCGAACATATGTTAGATGAGCTTTGCTTAACTTCAACATCTACATTAGATTAGCTAGCTACATTGGTTTGTGCGATCTTTTCAGACATCTGCATTTAGTATTTTGTATCAGACTGCGTTAACCACTCACAATGGTGTTTAAGTTTTGCATGTTATCTTATATTCAAACTGGAATCATTAACAGGGACAGGTTAACTTCTATTGGTTTAAAAACAAAGAGCTACTGATAATGTTTATATTTAACTGCTAGTCCTGAAGTATAGTTATTTTATACTAAACTATACAAAATCAAATCTCAATTTATTTTAGATTATATTGACAATTGATTACCACTTTGTAACCTACGTTCAGTTGGTAAATATTTAGATAAATTTTCAAATTTGAACTAACATTCAACTCGATCTAAAATATTTTATTTTTAACATAACTTTTGCATTATTAAATCAACTTCTGAAATGAATTACCAAATATTGTATTAAATAAACAATACTTCATCGATGAAAACTCGACATTAGTTATTTTCTTCGTCATATAATTATATTTCAATATTTTGTTATACCAAAAATTATGTCAGAAAACAATATTTGTCGTAGTACAAATTTAATATGATCGTGGCCAAAAATCCTTATAAAATTGCCTATTATTCTCATTGCTACACGAATTTATCTACTTCGAAATTGTGTATAAAATTTAACTCAAAGCACAAAGAACAGGACAGCAAAAAAACATTTCTTTGTCCTAATTATTAAAATTCACAAATCGTGATATTCAACTTGATATTGTCTTATTGCAAAAATAAAATAAACTTATACCCATCATGTACGTTTTCGGGACATAACAGAAGTCGTAACCTCGCACATCAGAACACGTTCTTGGTCAAAACTTCTCAAAACCAAAACTTTGCCAGATGAAAACTTCGCAGGGCGAGGATTTCGTTTGACAAACCTTCGCTAACCAACACTTCGCCTGGACTAAAACCTCGGCGACAAAAGTTTCACCTCGTAAAGTATGTTCTTGGTCGAAATCTGTAAACCAGCATAGTGATTCAAAATTGTTTCACATCCGGCCTTTCATAATACATCATTAATATATTTTTGAATATTAACTTTTTCGATGTTTTTGATTTTCCTAGATAGCACTGTCTCTTGATTGTTAGTAATTACTTGGCCTCTGTTTACTTAAACCTTGGGAGTATTTAGTAACCATTCCTAACCTTAAATTCATGATATCGTGTTGATTTATTGTTTTTTTCCGTTGAAATTGTTTTCTCGTTTAATATGATTTCTGAGCTTTCTGACATAAGTATTGAATTATTTCATTTAGTTCTGACTGTGAGTTTTCAGTCATGAATATTGGAATAATTTCCTCGTAAAGTCCAGATTCTTTTTATTCTGCTTCACTATTGGTTGGTTCAGAAACACTTCAGGATTGTCTTTTCGGAGCAATATCGCCTGTTGTGATACTAGTAGGTTTGTGTTTTCCAATTGCTGAGTCAACATTTGAATTTGTGAACATAATTGCTCAAATGGGCGATTTACTTTTAATGGTGAGTATGAGATCGTTGAAACTTTCGGTTGCAAGCTTACGTTTGAACCAGAACTCTTAGGTGTATTTTAAATATTGTTTGTACATTTTATAGGTTTATGATTCGAATGTAATCTGGCATACCATCGCCGAAAGAGACATCCTTACTTCTTGAGCCCAAAATCATGTTATGTATGTCATTGCTTGAACTTCTATTTTTGGTCCAGTCTAGTAACAGTGGACATCGGCCCATCACGATTCATCCTTTAGCTGTTAAAATTCACACCCCTGCCCCTTCCAGGACTCGAACCGGGAGCCTTTGAGCCGATGGCCTACCGCCTTAAACCACTCGTCCACCTGGCCGGCGTCATTGTTTGAAATACACCATTCGACGAATTATTGTGAATATTTTGTAAATATAAGGTACCACTAATTTTCCAACGAGTCCTAATTGTGAATTGTTGATTGCATGCATAACTTTAGGTATCAAAATCATATCATTTGCACACCTAAACTCTCAAGAACGCTCTTACTCATAATTTTCAATTCACATTCCGAATCCACCCAAGCATACATTGTCTTATTTTCGATATTAAGTCGCGTCATCGAAGCTAGTGAATATTGACATCATTGACGCGATTCCAGGCAAGTAGCCAGATATCGTTTATTCCGAAGCCTGAGTCATTGGGGGCTTATTTTGGTTGTGAGTACTCATCGTCGGTGTTTATGTCATACAATGCTGACTTATTACTATGTTTATATTTCACTTTGTAACCTGCTGACAGCATTTCCTGAAATGACTTTTGGTATGGCAATAATCAAAAAAATTGTCGAACGCAGGACTTTTACCCTTTAGGAGATAAGAGGCAATAGTAGCATTTACGAATTAACCGTGTATCGTTGTTTTACCTGCTATCTAACATGGACCTGTACTTTTACTTGTTTCCCTCGAATCATCTGTATTTACCTGCCCAGGTAAGTCATATGACAAACTCGACCTGTGTGAAAGATCCGCACTATCAAGTTCGATTAGTTCATGTTGTAGTGCGATGTATGTGGCTTTGTTAAAATTTAATTTATCTATAGCTAATAATTTCTTTCGTATGTTCACTTCACGGACTCCCAATACCAACTGGTCTGCTAAAGCTTTGTCTAAAAAAAAATCCCAAATTAACACTTACTGCTTGTAGTTTTAATGATTGAATATACTCCGAGATTGTTTGACCGTAATCTTGCATTAGGGTGTGAAAGGGGTATCTTTCAGTCCAGCGAGTATTAGAAACAAAGCACATCCTATTTCATCATATGAAAAATCTAATAACAATTGAGGGGAGACATATACCTTAAACTTTACAAAAGCTTCACTGGTTAAAGACGCAAGCAACAAATTATCTTTCGTATCATTAGATAAGTCCAATACTTTGCTATGAAAGCTAAACCTTCAATGTACAGTGATATTTTATCGCTTTGAGAAGCAAAAGTATTGACTAGTAGAGATGAAGTATCCATATTCTTCAAACAATAAAACACTAAATACGTACTATTAGTTTCTCATAAAATCACTTTGTTCAATACATAAACTTTAAAAATTGGAAAACATCCCATCCTCGTCCGCCAGTTTGTTCAACTATTATTATGGTTATTATTTTGAAATACGTGGGTTACTTACAGCTAGTAAACATTAATTTGTTGAACAGTAAGCTTACGTAAAATCACAACTTGAAATGGTCCTTCAGAAAAAGTATAGTCCTTTGTATTTACCTAGGGCGATATCTAAAATGGACCCCAATTGGAATATTAATAATGAATACATCAAAATTTAATGAAACTCATCTTTCAAGATGCCAGACTATATTTCTGATATGCAATCTTAGTGCGTTAAATTTAATAGATATAACAATAGACAAAAATGTTTACCATGATAGTTGCAATGGTCGTGCTTGTTGCATATATCGACATAATTCAAATGACATAATTTAAATAATAGTTCAAACGCAGGTATCCATAATAGATTATATATTTCGTACATTCCTTATTTCTACTGGTTAAATATCTGTTATGCGCCATTTACTAATTGTCAACTTCTTCTTATACATGAACCAGCTTGTCATAGAAAGAAAGTAAAAAATAGAATGCCTTTCCTTTAACAAATCTTTTACACAAAATGCTAATATGTCACTTTTCTATGTATTCCATGATGTTTGGTCACAGTCTCTATGTTGAATATTTTTTCGTTGTTGTGAACATGCATTTCACATCTAACAACTTCAATCTCCCGTTTTTCTTTTTTTTACAGAGCACTCTGTATGGTACATACACAAAACAACTTAACGTAAGTGCATCATGTCATGTTAACATAGTAATAATATCACTACATTAATTCATTGCATTCACACTCATAATGCATCTGTACATCTTCACTCATTCCTTCATGCATACTACATAAGAAACATAACAATACATGCAACACATAATAAATGACATATCAATACAGAATTTGATGCGATGATATTACATGAATAATAACTCTTTCACATCAGTAGACACTGAAGTAACTTAGTTCCATTTACACTAATTGTGCAAAAGTTCTAATTCATGAATCAGTTTCGTTGCATTTTTCACCACTTCTCGCTCAAAACCACGCTCTAACCATACGCTCCAAACAGGTTTCTTCACTACTACCGCGCATAGTGATTCAAAATTGTTTCATATCCGGCCTCTCGTAAGACATCATTAATATATTTTTAACAATTAACCATTTCGATGTTTTTAAGTTTTCTAGATAGTATTGTCTCTTGATTGTTAGTAATTATTTGGCCTGTGTTTACTTGAATCTCGGGAGTAACCATTACTAACATTAGATTCATGATATCGTGTTGATTTATTGCGTTTTCCGTTGAAATAGTTTTCTCGTTTAATGTGATTTCTGAGCTTTCTGACATAACTATTGCATTACCTTCCTCATTTAGTTCTGATTGTTAGTTTTCAGTCATCACCATTGGAATAATTTCCTCGTAAGTTCTCATTCCTTTTAATTCCGATTCACTATTGGCTGGTTCGGAAACACTTCAGGATTGTCTTTACGGAGCAATATCGCCTGTTGTGATACTTGTAATTTTATGTTTTCCAATTGCTGAGTCAACATGTGAAACTGTGAACATACTTGTTCAAATGGGTGATTTACTTTTAATGGTGAGTATGCGATCGCTGAAACTTTCGGTTGCAAGCTTACGTTTGAACCAGAACTCTAAGATGTTTCTTGAATATTGTTTGTACATTTTATAGGTTTATCATTCGAATGTAACCTGGTATGTCATCGTCCAAAGAGCTGGTCCTTACCTGTTGAGCCCAAAATCGTTATGTATGTAATTGCTTGAAATACACCATTCGACGAAATATTGTGAAGATTTGTAAATACGAGGTACCACTACTTTTCCAACGAGTCCTAATTGTGAATTGTTGATTGCATACATAACTTTAGGTGTCTCTAATTATATAATTTGCAGACATAAACTCTCAAGAATGTTCTTACTCATAATGTTCAATTCACATCCCAAATTCACCCAAGCATACATTGTCTTATTTTCGATATTAAGTCGCGTTATCGAAGCTGGTGAATACTGATATGATTGTCGCGATTCCAGACAAGAAGCCAGATATCGTTTATTCCGAAGCCTGAGTCATTGGGGGCTTATTTTGGTTGTGAGTACTCCTCGTCGGTGTTCATGTTATGCACTGGAGACTTATTACTGTGTTTAATTTTCCAACTTGCAACCTGCTAACAGCATTTCCTGAAATAACTTCTGGTATGGCAATAATCACAACATTTGTCGAACGCAGGACATTTGCCCTTTAGATGATATAAGGGACAATAGTAGCATTTACGAATTAACCGTGTATGGTTGTTTAACCAGCGCACTAACATTGACCTGTACTTTTACTTGTTTCCCTCGAATCCTCCAAGGGATGAACCATGTGACAAATTCAACCTGTGTGAAAGTTCCACACTATCAAGTTCGATTAGTTTATATTGTAGTGGGATGTTAGTCCATGTTGTAGCTAACAATTTATTTCGTATGTTCACTTCACGGACTTCCAATACCAGCTGGTTCACTAAAGCTTTGTCAAAAAACAATCCCAATTTGACACTTACTAGCTTGTAGTTTTGATGATTGAATATACTCCGAGATTGTTTGACCGTAATGTTGCATTAGGGTGTGAAAGGGGAATCTTTTAGTCTGGCGAATATTATAAACAAAGCCCTTACTATTTCATCATCTGAAAAATCTAATAACGATTGAGGGGAGACATATATATACCTTAAACTTTACAAAAACTTCACTGGTTAAGGACGCAAGCAACAAGTTATCTTTCTTATCATTAGGTAAGTCCTATACTGTGCAATGAATGCTAAACCTTTCAATGTACAGTGATATTTTATCGTTTTAAGAATCAAAAGCATTGAATAGTATAAATGAGGTAGCCATAGTATATCAGTTTCTCACACAGTAAAACACTAAATACATAGTTTTAGTTTTCACAAAATCACTTTGTTCGATACATAAACTTTAAAAAAATCATCCCATCCACGTCCGCCAGTTTGTTAAACTATTATTATGATTATTATTTTGAAATGCCTGGGTTACATACATCTAGTAAGCTCTAAATTTTTAAACAATAAGCTTACGTGACATCACAACTTGAAATAGAAGTTCAGATGAAGTATATCCATTCTATCTAGCTGGGGTGATATTTAAAATGGACCCCAATTGAAATATTAATAGTGAATACATCATACTTTAATGAAACTCGTTTTTCAAGATGTCGAACGCTCAATTGAAGATTTCTTATATGCAATCTTAGAGCGTTAACTTTAATAGATATAACAAAAGACAAGATTATTTACCATACTAGTTGACTTGTCGTACGTGTTGCATATACTATCATTCTAATTCTAATGACATAATTAGCATATATCCTAAAACTATTTTACCTAATAGTCCAAATCCAGCTATTAATAATATACGATATGTTTCATTGTACATTCCTAATTTCTGCAGGTTATACGCCATTTACTAATTGTCAACTCCTTCATAATACATGAACCAGCTTTTCAAAGGACGAAAGTCAAGAATTTGAATTCCTTTTACAAATCTATTACACAGTATGCTAATCTGTCGGCTTTCAATGCATTCCATGACGTTTGGTCAAAGTCTCTATGGTAACTATTTTCTCGTTGTTATGAACATATATTTTACATCTAACAGTACTTCGTGAAATGCCTTTGATATTCATTTTTCTCGTTGTTGTTAGTTTTGCTCTATTTCTTACTACGCTTAACTGCCACATTTTGTGCTACCGAACGCGAATTTATTAATATTTATTTCCCTTTAAGGACAATATTGCTGATCAGAATCCGAAAGGGAAGGTAAAAAGATATTTATGTAAAACGCGTGTTTTCTTTTTACCAGGTGAGACTGAAGGAAAACCGTGGAAAAACCTCTAAGGATGGCCGGTGTGAGCAGAACTGAAACCCACACCGTCTCTCCGGCGACCTTAATCGTTAGACCACTCGAAGAAGGTGGAGATATTCTAACATTGATTTTAAAAGATTTGGACGAACTTTGTATTTTTTTGTCATCCACAGCATGTTCCTTTTCTTTACTTTCACCTGTCATGATTCGCATAGCTCAGTGACTCGAAGCCCACTTCAACAAAACTGTAGGTTCTGTCCTACGAAAATTTTACCGTAAAGTCACATGTCACTAAACTTTTCGACAATATTTTTGATCTTGTCAGATCGGAAGATGGCTCATGACAGGTGTTTCGCGAAACATTTGTATACTGTCAACTGCGACAGCAAGAAATATTAAGCCAAAATCCAACACTAACAAAGGGACAAACAGACTGACAGATGACAAACAGACATATAAACAGCATATTTCCCCGTTGGTGAAGTTTTGGCCTCTCGAAGTTTGGACCTTGCGAAATTTCGGATAGGAGAGTATGTCACAATACCATTTCATTCACATCCCTTAAATTGACTGCTTTTTGCATGAAGAGTGCCAAAATGTGCCAGAAGTTTAAAATATTTTACTGCAAGTGAATTTTGTACACTCCTTATCTGACAGATATTTCTTGTACATTTCGGTAACACATTTTGTTCACTAGGTGTTTGATGAAATCATGCTTACTCACTTTTTCATAGAATTTTTTAAATCTATAATAAAAGAGTGACAATTGCACTATCGCTTCATTTCTCACTTGCTTAAGGCCAGAAATTTATCCTGCAACCGCCAATTCTGTTATTTCTATCCTTGGAAACCAGAACCGCATTTAATCTAATTGATGAAAACTCATTTGCACACATTTGGAACATTTAAGGTGAACAAATCTGATCAAAGTATGATTTCTTTAATGTGTGCAAAAGATGTAGAGAAACTGGAGTTTATATTTACAGTTCACGCATTCTAGAATTGCCAAATTTACTCACGACTTTAGCATGGCACAATGGTCTTGTTTATCCAAAAAGCTCGTGCGTCTCTTAACAGCCCCATGAAAATATTTAATCTAGAAAAGCCAATAAACGTGCGAAACAACGTGTAAACATAACATATCATATGTGTGAAAGCTCTCATATATACCAAACTTAAGAAGAGTTTGATTTAACATATGGAATAATGCAGTAAATAGGTAAAATTGTACATAAATTAGTTTTATGTTGAAATTTTTCTCCTTTGCAAACTCCGTTATTTTCATTAATAATAAAATTAGACGAAAAAAAACGCTTTTTTACAAACTTAAAGCTAATGAGGAAACTCAGACAGACGTTATTAAGTAAAAATCAAAACCAAAATCAGTATACACTACCGAAAATTTTCTACACGGAGGTATGAGGTGTAAGGGAAAGGTACTTGGGCAAGATAAACCGTTTGCGGTTTTCTTCTGCCTTCTATCATACGATCGTGCACTTAACGTCGTAAGGACAGGATATGTATGTCTAAAAATATTTTGAACCACTTGTAGTCCAACAAGGTTCGAACTTGAGCTCCATTCATTCCAAGAGCACGAGCGTAACTACGTTTAGAAAAAATAACATAACGAGATCAGCCATCTTGGACTTAGATCGATGAGGAAATAAAATGTATTTCCAGTTTGCAAAAGAAAAAAAAATATATTGTTAAATATCGCTCAAAATAATACTTATAAATATTTAGAAGATTTATTAAAGTATTCTACATCTTATTTAGCATGTGAGAATTTTGCACAGTTATGAGCCTATTGCATAACAACAGATCTTATTCACTCAAATATTCTCTGGAAACCTTTAGCGACATCTGTCAGTGTTACAATTAGTAAACATGCCATCTGTGTTGCTTTATGATTTCTTAAAGAAGTATCAGATCTTTAATATTTTCCTTTTTTACTGCATTCAAATAACAAACAAAAATAATGCTACTTACAGGGAGGTCTGTAAGGACTGCCTGATCCCATTGATGACATCATAAAAGCTGTAAAAGTTTAATTGTAAATATGGATAAGAGCAGGAAAACTTACTCGTATCACGCACATAAAACTATGTAGGAAAAATCAATATTAAACTAAGAAATTTCTGAAAAACTGAAACGATAATTATTTTTTATTACCTAATCCCATTGATATTATTGACGCTCTTTGCAAAGTACAACTGAGAGTTGAAGCAAAATCAATTATAAAACTTTTATAAGGATCGCAGTGTGTGCTACAGAAATTCATACAACAAACAAAACAAGCCTAACTTCGTACTGGTTACCTATAAAGCAAAAATAAGCATACCATTGGATTTGTGGGAAAATTGGCTATTACAATGAGGTGTCACACGCCATGGTTTTCACTTTCAAAAATTGAGTCTGATTCAATATGGCGGATTTCAAGATGGCTTCCTTCAAGGTCACACCTACCATACGACTTCGCTCTAGGCCTAATATATCCCCACATGGTTGTTCTTCACTTTGTATCATTCACACGCAGTTTACAGGGGGTATTAAGGGACTTTTGTCTTACCCTGTAAATAACTACATTACAACTCTTCAACATTCAATAACCTTAAACTACATGCGCCATGGCAACAATTTCTGTCATCAGACATAATGCGTAGATGCCCTCTATCAGAAAATAAAATTACATTGAAGTCGGAGCCGGACACTTTGGTGATGTTCCTTGTTAGTTAAAAAGAAAAACTTCCTTGTAGTTTCTTCTCAATATTTAATAGTATTCCGTTTTTTAAATAAGAAGATTTAATATGATAGTAAAAATGATTTACGATAAGTAGTTCTGAACATAACTCTTTAATGAGACATTTGAAGTCCGTAAGCCTAAAATAACATTTTATATATTGGATATGCAGGATGATCAATTTAAAATTGGTTCATTTCTTTTTACATAAATATTATTTTCTAGAAGTTCTATAATGTGGAATAATTGATTTGAGTTGAATTTATTTATGTCCTTTAGCTTTCTGAGGCTCAGACAGTGAATAGGATGTTGGAAGGAAGCGGTCATGCCTAGTTTGTACGATCATTCCAACATTTGCCTGGTGTGACTCCGGAAAGCCCTGAAAGGACCTCTGTCAAGATCAGCGGTCGTTGGGATTATTTCCAGAATATTCCGATGGATAACGATACGCTCCACCGACTGAGTTATTGCCGCTCAGTAAGCAAGATTTTGTTCGATAGAGGTAGAGTCTAGATAGATAGTGAGTGTTGTAGGAGGGAACAGAAGTAGGAAAACTGGTTTTTGATGGATCTAGCCTGATTTGGAGGGTCAATGAGTGGTGTTTCGTTACAGCACATTTTGATTTCTTTCTCTGAATAAGTTATGTGTGAACTTTAATCCTTTTCTTAAGAGCATTATTAGTTGGGACATTTTAAAAAAGAAATTATATGTTGCCTTAATTTTCTGAGACATTTATGTGGAGAATTTATTTTGTTTTGAATGTCGTTCAATGAATCGTTTGTTAAAATTGACCTCTTCTTTGTCCACTTTTTGCCACAGCAGAACTAGTAGAACAAAATCTAGTCCACATCTTCTGTGGCTTGTTTGACTTTCGATTTATTTTGTAAAGACGCTAGTGAACCTGTAAGGTCGGGATCTACAGTCTTAGTAAAGGTTACTCTGCATTCTTAAATAGATAAACACATGTTAAAATAGCAATGCGTAAGTGTATTATACAATGTAATATAACGTAACATTAAACGAAACTATCTGCAAGTATCTGTGGCTACGTTATCCATAATCAACTCACTTTTATACATTTTGCTGCTTTTATAATGTCTTATAAAATGATCTCTATTTTTTAAATGTAATATTTCAAGAATATTTTTTTATTAAATCTATTCCATCTAGGTAGTATTAAAAGCAAATAACATCTTTGTATCTGAAGGACAGTAAAAGTAATCTTTATATTATCTCTGATTTTAGAAGTCATTAACAGAGATTTAAATATCATTTAATTAAATACCTCAAAAATACAATAAAGTGGAAATGATGATAAAAGCATTGTAAATGGTAGTGGTAGATTAACTTCTCAGACAGCATAAATCAAAACTAAATGCTAAATTTGAAACGATGAATACATACGTAAGTATCTCTTTTGTCTTGGCTCATCGGGAAGATTCTCTTCAATTTCTTTGTCATTATGAATTTTTTGTAACTTCTCTGCTTGACAACAAGTGATCTGAAACATATGGTATACAGTTAGAAAAGGTACATTAAATGGCAATTTGTTTTCAGTTTTCTTTATACTACGTTTAGGTATAATGAACGTAGCATTTGTTAAATACCTTTCAAGACTTATTACTATATCATTGAATCAGCAAAATTTTAGCCAATTTTATTTATTATGCAATTTAACTTGTTTGCAAGCAATGACAAACGATATTACTCATCTGATTTTATTATATGAGAAGAGCGAAATGTTTATTTTTGTCATGTTGATAGATTTGACATTTAAAAAACACACTTGAAAATAGAGATCAAAGGTTTAGTTATTCGACTTATATTGCTTGAAATCTTTGGTTTTTTGGAGTGCCTTGAAATTGTTGAATTTGTCCTTCATACTTAGAGGGTTACTTCGGTTGAAAATATATCTACGTCTAGCGAAAAAGAGGCAGAGCAGCAAAAAAATTCAAACAGCGAGGGTTGAGTAATACTTTTTCTTAACCGTTCCTTAAAACGAAATTTAGCGCAACTCTGAGCTCGCTAAGTTGCCCATATCCGAAATGACTGGGATGTAATTCAATATTGACTGTGTCAGTCTTATTTTTACTTAGAAAGTAAGAGACAGAGAATTGTGTGAGGCCCCAAAAATTGGTTTATCTATTTTCTGTCATGTTCGGTTGTTACTTTTAGCCTACCAGGTAAGTTAGTTTCGTGGATTTTTACGAAGGTAACTACAGAACTACCAAATTGCACTAAAACATTTAATTTTAAGATAACTAGCAATAATTGAAATAAAGAAAATAATTTGAGTTTGAAAGAAGTATTTATGAAACTTTAATAGTTTGAAACTATTTCTGTGAAAATATTACAAGAACATTACATGAAATAAAGTATATAGTGTTTTCGGTCTAATTTCTTTTTTATTGAATCATACCTGGGAATATTGTGGTAGTTCCCAAAATCAAATATAATATTCTGGAATATTTGTCTGTCTACATGTGAGGAGCAAACAAACGAAACCTCACATGTCTATTAGTTTATATAAAAAAAGTGTTATTTGCCTTAACGCCTGAATGAAGGACTGCATCTAATAATAGAAAGTGATAATCTGGAAGAAGTACTTATTCCATCGTACTATGTACTCCGTAGATAAAATCACATTTCACAGCTCTTTATAAAGGTCCTAAAAACAAAACATTTTCTTTAAAAAACTGGACATGTGAGGTTTTGCTTCTTCGCTCCTCATATACGTTCTAATTAAACTTAGTATGTAAATTGCAGTATATAATATTTTACAATAAAATGCTCACCAGGACTACAGCTGTTATCGGGATACTGAACTTCATTAGTTTACTTATCTTTAAAATCATTTTGTATCTACCACAAGTTGGTATATTTGTAATGAGTGAATAATGACATAAGACAGTGGATTAACGTTGATACCAACATAATACATCTTTCTTATTTTTCGCTTACATTCATTTGTGTAACCTTTAATAGAATTGAAAAGGGCCATCAGAAAGTTTGAAGTAAACATTTGTAAAATTCCTGTATTCATACTGAAAATGTTTTATAAATTAGAATATGGTTTATAAAATATTACTCTTGTTTATACACTGACTGATATATAACACAAATGAAAAGAATACACAGATGATATTTTCATCAAGAATTACATTATAATGTTCATTTAGGTTTGCGTTTCTTAAACAGTAAAGGTGCTTTTGAATTAGCTTGTTACATTCAAAGAGTATCAACTAACATGAACATTGTGTTTTGAATTTCAATGAACTTCTACTTAATAAAATCATTCATAAAGTCGAAAAACGTGCTTAATTTTCTTTCAATCACCACCAACATATTCCTTGAAAATGCCTGTAAACCACCTTCTAAAGAAATAATGTGAAATTCAGTACACTTCTGAAACAAAAGTTATTTATTTACAAAGGAAAAGAGATATGAAATTGTATGGTCTTAGCGGCTGCTAGCTTTTCATTTAGCTCAGACTGCTAGCTACCCGTTCCAGCAGGCAGAAGAGTAGCAAATGGGATAAACCCTAGCAAATTAAAATGCATATGATGGAGTCTTAAATTCAACTAAGAGATAAACATTTGTCAAGAAAGGAATGTATTATTCATTAATTATAGACTTCTCAAGTTATGCATGATTTGCCTCATTAATAAATTAGATGTAGATAACGACATGTCAGACAAGAGTAATAAAAGTGACAAGGACCATTTAAATCCTACCTGAGGTGAAGGCCACAATTTAGAGGTGTTATGGGCCACACACATTTTAAACACAGGAAGGTGCGCGGAAGAAATGAATGAGAGGACGCTGTGCGCGAAGGTGTGCGTAGTAAACCAAAACCAGGCGGCTGCGAGAGAAGTTACACATAGGGACCCAATTTGAATGTTTTGTAGTGCGCTTGGTGCCTGGAGGAAGGGGCAATGTGTGTTGAAGTAGAAGTAATTTAATTTACTGAAGGCCATGGTATTATCCGAACCTGTAGACGAGTGCGAGACAGTTGCCGAAGACAAGAGGGCAGAATCTAAGGCCATCGCTGCTTGCTAAACCTGCAGTCACGTTGGATTACCGAGGCATGCATATGACGCACGCTCCAGCAATGGAAACCCAACTTCAATCTTTTATGTTAGGGTTGTTATAAATGTAAGCGCGACCATGCTTGTTTAGGCCTTGGACATTTTTTTATCGTTTATTCTTGGGAGCACATTGTAGCAGCCCAGAAACAGCGGTTTGCAGGAGTACTAAACAACCGTAGTAGATAGAACAAGTTGTTCCTTGTGAATGAAGATACGCATCCCAAACATGGAAAGCTTTAAGAAAACCTAGACGCGTTATTACAGCAGTTACTGGAAACATATCTAGATTACCTGGAATAACTATTAAGGGGAAATTATCGCACCGCCAGGGAACGCCTAAAATAAATAGGGTAGAGAGAAGCAGTGGTTGCGGTGGAACTGTTTTAGTGTAGTGGTGATGGTGCTCGACCAGTATTTAGAGAAACAGTGTTTATAGTTGTGAAACAGTTACAATGGGTCTATGTATTTCGCGTACTGGTGATGTTTTTTTAATGGATTTGTATATGTTATAAACCTTTAAAACAAACTTGAACGAAAACCCATTTTGTGTAGTGGGTGCAATATAAAGACTGCAAGGAGCATTTAAGTGGGTTGTTTTAAGTGTTTAATGCAGATGTATCAATTGCAGCCGCGTGTCTCAAGTGATTTCATAACTGTATTTCAAGTAGCTAAATGAGCTTAGGGTACGTTTGAATAGCTTGGGCTTACAAGGAATGCATCCCAACTGTAAAACAGGTGTAGAAAACCTGAAATATTAATTGGATTTTCCACTACATGGTATATTTTTTGGAGAAGTTTGAGAGGCTGATTGCCATCAATCTCCCAGTAATGGCTCAATAAAATTGTTAGGATCATGAAGTTGGACCACATGAACATTTACATATTTAATTAAATATATTCATATTCAATCGAACAATCAGAATAAAACTTGCAGGGTTTAATGTAGAAAATATGGGCTATTTACTGCTATCCATAGTGTTGTCATGAGGAATTCAGTGTTGCTAATGGAGTATAAATTTATATTTTTTCAAATATCATTACTTCAGCTTATTACATATTTTGAAAGAGCGTATTGAACAAAAATTAATATAGCATACACTCAAGGGCGCCGATTTCTCTATAAGTTTTGGGGGGGGGTCATTCAGATATTTTTTTTCAGGTGAGAGTCTAAGAAGGCACATATGATACAAATCCAATTCAGATTTTGACAAATATTGTATGTTCATGAAAAAACAATAGATATAATAGTATAATGTAGTAGTTATGAAGGCTTTCCTAGACCCAGCTATTACAGAATTTGACAAAGTTTATATAACGTTGAAAAAATTCACTAAAGCATATTATGTTCTAA
>JAGDQP010027562.1:0-24887 GCA_022664845.1 Lepisma saccharinum
TGAGTTCTCGCATCATAATAGTAGTTACGTTCAACACTGTTGATATTCAACACAACATTAAAAGTCGCGGATCTTGTCATCGTTGCAGTAACTCCTAAAATTTGTTTGATCTAAACAAGGGAACAGTTCTCATTCACATTTCGTGACTTTTCTTTTACTGCTTTGTATAATTGCATTCACATTTTGATTACTTCCCGTCGTTCACACTGAATGTAAATATGTGCTGCGAATTTTCTTCATTGTATATTTTATGTTTACATATGGTGCATCTTTTTAGACGAAGGTTAAGCGGACCAACATCCACTAAGTGAACTTTGTGCTTGCTTTAATCAGAATGTTTCAATTTTTGTTTTAGATTTAAATATAGTATTGGAAAATAATCGCAGTTTGCTTTTCATCACAATTACTAAATAGAAACTCTTACATCTCAACCTGCAATCTGTATTTAAGCAGCAGTGCTTGTAGTTGTTGCTTCCATCAGTGAAATTTGAAAATAATGTTTTGCGTTGGAAACACTGAAGCGATTACGAGCAGTCGGACAAGAAATTTGAGAAATTCCTATCTCCTTATTTCTCTTCTCTCCCTCTCTTCAACTAGATCGCAGATCGCCGAAACGACATGTACTTTCACCCTCTGGCTTATCGGAATATTGGCTAATTACGGGGTCACATGACCTGATGTGCTCTCTAGGTTCATTACGTTTCCTTCTCGCATCATTCAAAGCCGCATGGCGATGGGACGGAGGCGCCGCATTCCAGCCACCGGAAATTCGTAGAAGTCTGAACTAACTTGGATCTTGCTTGGCCTTGATTCCTTTCATGCGATATGTGGTGGTGGCTGCGGAATCTACAGGATGCGCAGAGGATAATATTTTTCTTCTACCTTACCGCAAAAGTGGACAACGCAATAGTTTGGTGTTTGTTGGGATTTGAGGCAATTAATCTGGATGGTTTGGGCTCTCATCTTACATGGTTCAAACATCAATTTCTTTCACAACGCCATTATTTGTGTTTAAGGAAGGAATAGAAAACATGATTTTATATACATCTAAGTAAGAGTCGTTGTTATTGTCCCATTTTTAAGTTGATGTTTTTGCTTTAGAATATTGTTTAAGTATATCTGCAAATAAAATCCATTTGGCATGAGAAAGTAAATGTCCCTCAAAACACTTTCGAATGCAAATCCAAATTGAGGTCATATCAGATGTACTTTATCTGTATCTTTACTATATAAAAAATATGTATTTGAAGACATTCTTAAATTGAAATAGAAAATAGTTGCACAGCGTCTTTTTGAGAGCTTTATTTTCTAAAGAGTTTTTACAACGAAATAATTTTTTATTTAGCGTTTTCACAAATGACTCTTTATACAATAAAGCTCCCATTATGACGTTTTAAATTGTTTGCACGTAGATCAAAATATACAGTGAACTAAAGTTATTATTCGATATTGATTCTGCTTTTCCTGAACGTTTCTACTTCCGTAATTCAAATATCCCGCACTATTAGAACATGATCAGATCAAATTAATTCTTTTCGATCTACGATATTCTGTACGTTTGTACAGTTCAATCAACACAATTAGTTTTAAAATTGTTCTTCTCTGTCTCTCCACTATTTCATTTCGGAACGAAAGTGAAGCAGAAATGAATTTTGTTGATTGACTTATATACATATACTGTGTACAAAATGAAAGTACTGTGTACACAGTAAGAATAAAGAAATAATCGAAATGATACAATGTATTATATTGATATGCTTAGCAACCCATGTCAAGCAGTACTCAGATATAAAGTATAAAATACAACACCAAGTCATTTCACATTTTCTGTTCGCATTCACCTTTAAAAAATTCAACTACCAAATTATTTAAGTTTTCCATAACCACACTTAATATCAGCTAAATTTACATCAATTATATGGCATAGACTTCATGTCCGAAGTTTATATTCCATGTCAAGACAAAACCAAGTGAAATTTTCATTTTGCTATCAGTACAAAACAATGCTCATAAAGCCTTTTTGTTTAAAATGGAGTACTAAACTACAAATTGTTAATTTCTTAATATTTCATTCATGTCATGGATATGACATTTACACTTCACACACAATTTTCCAACCCCTATATAGGGATCTTGCAGTTATAAAGAGCAGCTAAGTTTTGTATACAACATATCTCTAGAATGTATCTCTCTTGACAGAATTTCAAACTAGGTTTCAATATGATCTCATCGACGATTTTCTTGAGAGAAATCTGTTTAGATGGCAGTTGTGAACATAGTTAGAGCTAGGGTTACGAACAGTCCAGTTTTAGCCCTTTTACCGACAGATTTGTTAGCTTTTCTAATAATATCAGGCCATCATATATTTTTCTTTCTCTTGAAATGATCGAGATTTTAAATAAAATGAGCAAGACGTTACTACACCTGTACTTGCATTGTGCGTGTTATTTACGGTAAACCTGATGTCCACAACTTGTAATCTGTCCCTATCTAATCACTGCTAGAGTGCATGGCTAGTACTGCTGTCGATACATTGCACTATTACCTGATAGTTTAATTTCCGTTCGAGTAAGAGAAGGCGGATGACCTATAGTTGCTTTTTTTTAGTTTATCCATTTCGACATACTATAGATGTCAATTTGCTATAACTAGACATAATCTTATTGAATCGTCAAAGACATATCTTCTTTGCAGTCAGAGATGATCAACACCGCTAGTAAAAATAAAATAAAATAAAAACTGAAGTGAATACATATTTATCAGAATTTTTAATATTGTCTTGAATAACATCTAACTTTATTGTTATCTGGCACATGTTTTGTATTTTACATAAATGTACTCTAATATTATTGATGATTACTAAGCAAGCCAGTTAATGCAAAGGTAGAAAGTACGTGAAGAAAGTAATTTTGTCCAGTGGTGCATTTCAGCCCTGGTAGCGCCAGGGTACTTTGTAAAGTTGGATAACTTTTTATATGCCCATAGGGAACTTTATACAGAACAGGACGTTGTACTACCATTTTTTTCTGCACAAGTATACCATTGATTCTGCCAATAAAAATATTCATTGCTGCAAATTCAAGATGTCCGACAAATTTAAAGGAAATCCTGCATAAAATCGCTAATGTCGAAAAAGTAATGGCATTTAGTGGCAACTCACTTGATCATAGTAGCGAGTGAAAGAAGCATATACATTAAGTATTATAGAAGCAGAAGATCAGAATATACACACAGGCATCAATATCGCAAGGAATGATCGATGAAAGGATAGCAGAATGGGGATGTAAGAAGAACAAAGAGAACTTTTACTTCGAAAGGGATAACATTATTTATTATTTTTGGTTTCGATTAAAATCACACCAGAGGAATGAAATCAAATGAAATGTGAAAGTAAAAAACATGCACCTATGAGACTAATATTGACACATGATGATGAAAATAAAGTATTACTATTAAATTTCTTAATATACCAAAATGAATCCAATGCTATGTAATTGGGAAAATTAGTGTTACTCTATTACTTCTATGTGAAGGTGCCATCCAGCCTGGTGTGACTAAGAATAAACATCAGTGAGAATGGCCTGCCGCTGGGTTCGAACCCACGACCTCCCGACATGCTACGCCAACGCTCTACCACTGAGCTACGGTGAGTCAGTAAATAACAGCTGATTGTCAGTGGCCGAAATCCTTCCATCCCCCAGTTACAATACGAACTACTTGTTCAAATCCTGGCCAGGACACTAGAGGCTTTTCTCGCAGTGTTCCCATGTATGGCTCTCTGAGGTGCACTCAACCTCCTATCGAAAAAGGTTATCCCTGAGTACTCGGTATATAAGGACTCTAATGGGGCCAAACAAGGTGGCTGCCACTGAACCGTAATTTGGTTTCATGTGACGTCATGTATATTATCTTTATTTTCTTCCTAACTCTATGTCTGCAACTCCCGCCGCTTCTAGCGAAGAAAATAGAAACCTGGTAATAGCCGCGAAGGCAAAACAATCTGATTTATTTAAATCAAAATGTGAAGCTAATGAACATACATCACTTCTTACGTACATATGATAACAAACTTTATATGACGTTGTCACTTTAAATTCTAATTTCTTCTTCTTAATATCAGAAACACATATTCCTGTTTTGTCATAATTGTTTTCTAATTAAACCTAATTAAATTGCTTTCATTTTTATTTCCTACCTAATCTCCTTATATGTATTCGAAAATACTTTTATTTATTTCACCTATAATGTCGCTTAAAACCAAACATACACAATTCTTCATTTTCATTGTTTCGTTCAACATATACAAAAACAAGATAATTGCTCAGTATAGTAGAAACTTTAAATCACATCTCTAACAATAGTAATATTCTTTAAAATATTTCATATTCAAATTATGAAATATATAAACATTTTTCAATCTAATTAATTAAATAATATTCAATATTTAATTCAACAATCCTTCCTAATGATATACCCATATCAACTTATGGACAAACACTTTCTGTGCACTTTATGTAAAAGGGACGCCTACGTTATCTGGCCAGAAGAACTATCAATCGGTATCACGAATTTCCGGATCCAGTGGGGTCAGCCGGGACTGTTTCAGTGTGAGACGTGTCGTCAATTCCTTTCCATCTCTCAGTCGATTTAGGTATTATTGTCACATTAGCAATGCATGGAAAGTCATAAATAAGCAAAAATGAAAAATTTACAGAAGTCATATAAAACGATAATTTTATTTCGCCGTAATCGTTTCTGGGCTGAACAAATGCTTTATGTTTTATTACAATAAATGAATGTACAATTTTGGATTGCTTACACAAGCCGCGTCTCACGTAATGGAAAAGATTGTTGAAAATTTTAAAACTGAAATAATCCTAGGGCCGCTAAATATAACATTTTATATTCCGACACTCTGTAACAATCTATGTTACAACATATGAAGGTTATACCATGAACATAAGTAAAGGCAAATTTATACAGGAACTCTAAATTAAATAACTGTAGACACTTAACAGAAAGGAATAAAAGCAAAATAAACATTCACTCACGTAAATGCAAGCCACTAGGTTCTGAAAAGTCTTGAATGTTCCATCATAGAAAAATGAAAGGCAATTGAAATGTCTCCACTCTTTTTATATTAGGGAAATACAAAAAGAGTGTAAATGAGAGAAATTGAAAGGATGAAAAAGTTTTAAATAGTAATGACAGTTTGAAATAGAGACAGTTTGATGCTATTAGGTTTCTCACGCATGCATAAAACAAATTGAGCAAGACGCTGAAATTAAATGACAACCAGTAGAGGAGAGTAGAAGAATACTTCAGAATCCACTACAAATAATTCCATATAAAGCTACTAGGGAACTACATTTCGTAAACAAAAGTACAATCTAAATTTACACGAAGAAAATCTACCAAACTTACTCTAAGTTAATACAAATATATAACTGACTGCTTCTGAATAAACCTGAGGAAATAAGTTGGCCTATAGACAATATTAGCTCAAATTAATTATATCTTAACAACTAGCTCAAGTATACATATCATATGTGTAAAGAAGGTCAAACAAGTGTTATCAAATGGAAAAGGGTTAGTTGTATATAGCGAGGAGTGCAAGTACGAGGTCGTTCCAAAGCAGAATGTAATAGAAGGTAAAAGTCAAGGGTTGTAACATATTAAGCTGGAAAATAGAACCAGGATTAAGTGGATGCAAATACGTTGGAAAGAGAATTGGCAGTCGTACAGGACGAGGGAAATAATATGATAGCACTGAAGTAATGTAATAGAGTATGTCAAAATTTAATATTGTTTTTTACTAGTATTGACTATTACAGTTTAGGGGTAAGTAACATAGTGCAAAAGTTTAGCTGATATCACGAAGAGGAGTACTTCACAATCAAAGCCAGGCATGCAAGAGTCAGAATCAAAGCCAAACACATAACAATGATGAATGGAACAAAATAGACTGCAAAGTTTTTGTACTATATTTACTCTAAATACGATTTATTCCAACTTTTGTATAAAACTTATGCAAAATATTAATAGAAATTTCTTTCTCTTTGTCTTTGCAGGTAAGTGTACTGTTTATTCAAGATTTAAAAGGTAAGTAAACAAATGAGTATAAAATATATAAACATCATAATTGATGGATGGAAAAGGGTGCAATGGTGTAAGTATATCTGCAAATAAGTTTCTTCTCAGAGACAATGTATGGTGGTGGTCATTTACTACCTTGACGATTCAGCAGACATTTAGTTTACAGGAAAAAGACCATTCTGGAAGAGAAAAGAGGAAGGGCATGTAATACCAGCATGGTAAACGGAGGTATAGAAAATATTTCTTTGCATTTTCACTGTATATAACCATCACATGAGCAATAACCTTCACATAACCTGTTCATGTAAAATTCAAGCATTTTTATATTATGTCCAATTAAAATCTATGTGGAAATATCCAAATGAACCTTAAAGTGTGCTATCTGTTCAGTTAGCATAGTTCCAAATTTATATTTGTAAAGAGAATGCAATAAGAAGAGGAGCTTTGGAAAATGGAAGTTACGTTTGGGATAGCCCATGTTGGTCCATAGAAGTAGTTAGGTTTATATGTAAAACATAGCAGTGCATACGCTAGCTTTAATGAAGGGCTTAATATGGGGTACAAACAAGGTGAGTCACTACAGTGTTTGGTCATCTGAGGATGAGGTGAGCATGGAAGCTGCTGTATGCCAACAACTTGTGCATTAATTTCCCCTCTTATATGTTTTAAATCGTAAATAAAGCGTTTTCACCACGTTTTTAAAGGAAGATCCCTGTGTCAGAGCGATGAACCTCCCAAATACGAAACCATTGCTCTACAAAGTAAGGTATTATGGCCATTTGGAACAGAATATACTCATATCTACGTTTATCACACGCACACACACACACACACACAAATATTTATCAGGAAAGAGAAAAATCATAATTTTTCTAAGATATTCTTTATATGATGCTTAAAGATCCATCCTTTTATCTGTATATGTTGTGTATATATATATATATATATATATATATAGAGAGAGAGAGAGAGAGAGAGAGAGAGAGAGATGTATGTAGAGAGAGAGAGAGAGAGAGAGAGATAATACATTTACTATAACTTATAATTTGGCACGTAACATATTTTGTGTATATTGCTACTAACATCTCTTGTAAATGATAAACGTAAATAACAACATACTATCAAAAATTATAAAACATAAATATCGTGCCCCATTTTTAAGAACTGATAGAAACAGACGTTTTGTCTTGCCTTTAGTGCATAACGTTTGTGTTCTATGGAATACTCGATTCATTAAGAAATAAATAATTACCTAGTAACCATAGGTTTCAACGTTCATTTTCGTTTCTCCATGTGCTAAGGATCTTTTCTACTGGATAATTTAAATTACACTTTTCAGTAAATTTGAACCAGTGGTTCACCTAAAGTAAAAATAGTATTACGTTCCCTCTTTTGGTTCTTAAAATGCGACTCGCTTAAATTTTTTCATTATTTGCTACATACTACAAGAAATCATAAATATTTTTCCAGAACCCAGGACATATGATAATGTTTTCTGGTAAACAAAAGAAGTAAAATCCAACCCTTGCTCGTTCACGCACACACTCTCAGAATCACACACCGCCCACTCTACGTTAGTTGGGTGGCCTATCTTCTAGGCTTAGATAAATATCGTGTATAATAAAACTATGTAAATATTATATTGGCCATGATAGTACATTTGTATTCTTGGTCATTGAATAATACTCGCACAACTATTTAGGGTGTTTTTAGTATATAACATTATATGCATAAAACTCGCAAGATGTGTTAAATATTCCATTTATTGATTTATAAAAAGTCAATATTCTTTAGTAAAATATTCTTTAATAAATAAGAACTGAACTAACAGTTTAGAAAATAATATCTTCAAATTTCAAATCTTTGAAATCGTTACGAAATTATTAGCTAAAACGTACAACGGACTATCCGCTTAAAATGTATGATTGAATATACATTAATATACAATAGTTTGATTTTAATATTTCTTTTTCAGTTACAATTTTGGTACGTAGAAAATTAAAACAAAGATTGTATTTTCTTTTTTGGGACGAGTGGGAAACATATTACATTTTATTCTTCAACCTTTGGTGATTTCAAGGAACTACATGTCATTTAACAGCATATCTTCTTTATTTGATCCTTTATGAGAGTTTTCTTTCTTCTGGGACCGTAACCACTAGTGACATCAACGTTGAGTACCATGCTTCCTCTTTGGTTGTTTTCCTCACCTCCTTCCTCTTCTCTACCTGAGAACGTTTCTACGTAATAAAATATTAATTTGACTAAAGACAATTTAGGAATAATACCAGTATGCTCATTATATCAAATACTAGGGATAGTGTAATTCTTCTCTATGTAATTGCAGTGTATTACAATCTGCTTAGAAATTGTGAAGGGAAAAATTTTCCTCTATTTGCAGAGAGCATCTTCTATTTGAAGTAAATTGTACCTCTCAAAACCTTAGCATTATCAGGTAAAAATGAATAGCACCAGGAAGTATATTCTCTACAAGTCGCACTGTCGTCTGATACCCAGGGACCTGCAAGAAATTAAACTTCAAATATTACTTATAGTTTCAAAAAGAACTCCTACTACCATCAGCGCATTGGGCCACCACATGTTAAATAAGGTCATAAGACATATAGTTGAAGAAATCTATTGGCTTGAAAAAATCGAATTTAATTGGCTGTTACATAAGGGTAACATTTTTGTATTGCATTTAATGAAATAGTTTGTGAAATATGTTGCAATCAAGAACCTTCTGTTTTGTTTTGTTGTATAATAACATCAAACTGTACAGTTGGATACTATTTATTTTCTATATAAGAGGAATCCTTCACAGTGAGATACTTTATCATACTGAGTACAAAAGTTTCAGAAGTATGAAAATACAACACAAGGGAACTCTGTAGATGTATTTATTTAAAAAGCAATTATAGCAAGCAGCAGCAAATGTAGTTTACGAAGCTGTTTCAATTTCTATACTTCATCTGGAAATATCATCTCTCTGAAAGGCTCTAAGTTTCATGGTTCCATCCATTACATCATGGGGTTACACTATACTTTTTATTAGTTTTAAATTAACTGAGCGCCCACATATATGAGGTCCAGTCAGATTTTTTCCCGCAATTTCTAAAGAAAAACTGCCAAAATTCAACCTAAAAATTCAAAGTAAGCTCCGCACACTTTAAAACGATCCGGCACCATTTTTGGTTGACTTTGACGTAAAATTTGTCTTCTGTTACTGTTTACATTAGTAGCTAGGAAGAAAGTGTGTGTATATTTCAAGCAGTTGTGAATTTCACAACTTAAAGTTTTCTCATTATTAGCAGTTAAGAAATCTTGGCCTTAGTTGCAACTTGCTGCCCCTGATTTTTGTAGCTCTGTTGCCCATATGAATTAAAAAGATATTTCAATATTGTAGCATCATAAAGCCGTTTTTTTTCTTTATTTTTTACTATTTAAAGGAAGGAGAAAACATAAAAATAGTTCCATATTATCGCGTGCTCATTTTGGCTGGACTGGAAAATGTGAATACACAATACTGTTTGGAACCATAACTTACTAGTTTTTTTAAGAGTAAAGCTTTTAAATTCTGTAGCTATCAGTGATTGGACCTCCTTTTCTCATTTAAGAGTGATTACACTATAATTTATTAGGGCCGTTAACTGAGCAACCATAGTTCAGTTGGCAGAGCGTATTATGATTTACTGTATTACAGGCAGTAATTTCAGGCACCGTTGTTTTACCAACATTTCTTACCTTCTTTCGGCGGCCCATCCAGCCCGGTGCCCGGGGCAAGTGATCCTATTGCCCCTTTTGTTTCAGCCCTGACTAAGATGAATGGAAAGGTGAAATTTTAAAATAGTTGTGAATGGGATATTACCTGGTTCTAGAGCAATAAAATCTACTATAATTTTAATGGTCTGGTAGAAAAATAAATTTGACTGTAGATAACGATAAATATGCATTGCTATTTAAAACACTTAGACGATTTAAAATATGCACAGCATCCCAGAAGAAGATAAATCGAAACTTGTGTTAGAAAGGGCGCGATAATGAATTTTGTTTTGAACGAAAAAAAATAAATGCTGTAAAGATAAGCATGCAAAGTTTATTTATAGCAGTCTCTGATCATATTGTGCCGTAAGTACTGCACAACCTAATCCTGTGATGGTCATAACTCTAATGAAACAACATTTTGACTGAGATTATAAGTAGTTTTTATTTCTAACTTTGTTCTGGGCCGTTTCCTGCTATAACCAACGTCTGTAGTGATACAGAGGGAAAATGGAAGGATAACTCTGGGAGAAGTTGCCTTATGACTCCGTTGCCGGCAATCAAAAGTTTTTAATATGTGTATCTGAGTAGAGTTGAGAAACTAAGTAGCACTAGGGAGTACAGTGCCTTCCAGTAAACACGCATTTTAGGGAAGAAATTTATTATCCGCATTCTCCATTGCATATATTCATTTCTTTCAGATATAAACAGATAAAATAATTACTATTCCTCTAATTCTATATAGCTCATTGACTTCGATATATAAGATTTGCCTCTTGTTCAGTCATCACCAAATGGTTTCCCGATGATTTTGTACATGGCAAAAATTAACTTTGGTACTCAATACTCAGATGTGGAATTGAAAACCATTCTATGGTATGTCAGAGCTCTTATTCTGCGGAATTACATAATGTTCGTTTTAGTCATTATTTGTAATTGCATTAACGTTATTATTCTTATTTACTCGTAAAAATACTCTGTCCATCCAACATGGAACATCTATATTAAGACGCTTCTTGTGTACCAAATACTTCTTTACCTAATAAGGGCATGATTATGATTAATAAGTTACCAGTAAACCAGGACTGTACTCAGGTGGACTGTAGAGATTTTCTTCCAGCATTTTCCTTAAGTGTCGTAAGCCAATGCCGTGTTTGTTATACGAGCTACCCGAACATCCCTCGTCACTTCTTTTCTTATCTCCTTGCAGTATGTTATTTTCCCCGACTTTTATCATGTCAAACATAAGAATAATTTAAACGTCATATAACTCACAATTCGGAACAAAATAAACATATAAATATCTGCCTAAAGTTCCATGTATACCCCGTTAAGGTACACAGTAAAAATTAGCTGCGTTAATTCAATACAATGCTGTGTCCCAGCCTGGCTACCACTTTTGTGTGTTAAATCAATACAACACACGGTGTTGATTTCGGTACTGGGAGAAAAAAAGTTACGGCTGCAGCTAGATTTGAACATGGTTTGCTCAGAAGTCGAGCGTCTTACTTACTTCGCTAAATCGTCAGACCGAAAGAGCACAATATTGAAACTATATAGACGATAAAAAATTATTGCTAAACCTCAAACTCAAACAAAGTTACTCTCATGACTTATGCCATGGTTTAATCACTTTTCCATTGGTCAATTAGGGATCACAATCCCCATTCATTGATAATATGTTCCATTTCTATTAAAGTAAGCGCAGCATTTGACATGTTGTTACGATAAGAAAGCAGTAATGCTGCTGAAGTGTTTGGCTGTCACCATCTTGCTTGCTTTCATAGAAATTGAATATTCTCAGTGAATGGGAATTCTGGCTCTCAATTGACAAATAGGAAGTGATTAAACCATGGAATAAGTTCTGCAAGTAACTTAGTTAGTTTTGGGGATTCAGCAACATATATTTGAACCCATACACTGTTTAAATCTATAGTGTAGTCGTTTAATTCAAATGTTGTTCACTAAATATCGTTTGCATCTAGTGCATTTTCTGTCTGACTATTTAGCTAAGTCGGTAAGACGCTCGACTTCTGACTGAGCAACCCCCTGTTCAAATCTCACTGCATACTTTTTTTCCCACAGTACCGAAATCAACACCGTGTGTTGAGTTGATTTAACACACAAAAGTGGTAGTTACGCTAGGACACCGCATTGTGTTGAAATTAACACAGCTATTTTTTGCAGTGTAGATTGTCTAGCTTTGCAGTTTCAACTTCGTTCACTGTTTTTAAAATGTATGAAAATCTTAGTTAAATTTTTACTGAATTGTACCATAATTATAGTCTTTAGGTATGCTTGGCTCAAGCAGGTATGGAATAAGGAAGAGGAATATGGGATAAATTACTTTTCACTACTCTAAGACGAACACAAAAACAGTAAATTTCAGCTATTTGAAGAATAGGAGGGGGAATGCAGAGTCTATACAGAGAATATATTTTGTTACAAAAGCTTGCATTCTAGTGTAGTTCAAGAGACAAAATAATTCCCATACAGGATAAAAGAGGAAACGTCGTGTACAAGGAGAATAGAAATGTAGAATTCCAGGGCAAGTGTAGAACAATACATTTGCACTGAAGAATTTTCCATATTCGAAGAACGTTAATAGATCGAAAAACGAAACTGATAATTTTTTATCCATTTCTTTTATTTCATTTCGAATTTTAAAATTCAAATACTATTATTAACATCGAGAATAGTCTTAAAGCGAACTTATTCTGTTTCAAACACCCCTTTCTAGCTTGTTAATTTAATAGAATCGATACTACGAACAGGGCTATAAGTAATTTATCATTCTCAGAATATGTAAACCAAATTTTGACATTTATCACTGTTGGGGGTGTATTAGCGAGAAAATTGTTTCAGCTTCTCTTAATTAGATCATTATAATATGCATTATATACAATGCCAGAGGGAGTTATATTTTCAATTAATATTCAATTTAAAGTAAACAACCTGGAGGTGTAAAATAATTTGGTTGTTACGTTCCGTTCGGTTATATATATATATATATTACCGCGGGTATTTGAAATTACATTGCAGAAAGGAAATTCTTAGTATTGCAGTATGAGACGATTGTTTACTACAATAATTTGAACAAGAAAGTTGAGAATATATTTAGTACTATTAGAAGCATGTATATTTAGTGTCATTTCGTACGTACGGTTTATAGTACGTACGAAAATGTGCATATATTAAGCACGTACATTTTATAGCTCACCAATAAGGTAAAATAAAAATATTGTAGTAGTAGTTATTGGTTTGAAAAGTGCTTTACCAGCCATTTAAACGAAAGTTTATTTTCGTTATTTCATCTTGAGCCAAGAAGTCAACTCAACTAACTACCAAAAATCAAGTTGATGTCCCTTTTTTTTTTCCTCTTCCGTATGTTCCTTGGAAAATCACCAGACAACCTCTTAAATTCTCGTTTCCACACTTTGTTGTGCGTTAGTTGTGATTCTATCCGCGCCAGTGCTGGTGGCGGTGTGTCTGTGTGTGTCTGGGATTGCAGTCGAGGAATCCAAACGGGAGACAGGATTAGTCTTGAAGCCAGGAAGGAATTCCAAATAACCGCGGAGGAGGAAAAATGCGTGGTGTTAGCACCAGAGGTCTCTGGAGCTAGGATTGATGAGGCTATCAAGAGAGAAAGAAATGAACTGAACATTCCCTCCCCTTCAGTGTCCTTCTTCAACTAAAATGTGTCTTGTCGTAGAAACATTAAAACGAGATGACAACGATTTCCAGGTGTTTGTTGTGACTATAAGCGTGTTTGTTGTTCTATAGAAACGAAATTGTTAATGGGCTATTAATTTACAAGTCAAAACCAAGTTTTTTCAATAATGTCAAATAGAAAGCAAACAAACAAGATTAAGAACTGAGCTCTAAAGTACAAGGTTCAATGACTTGAAAACCAATTGTTTGATGGCTTTAAATAATCTATAAAAGTTTATCAGTCGTTTTTAACCGTAAGTTGTAGAATTCAGCAAAAATAAGTAGATATTTGTTCAATCATAAACTCATGCATTAACAAATTAGCAGATTTTGATACAAAGTTTGCATTTTTAAATCCGTTAATCGCCTGGTATAATATGAATACCTGTGCAAATTTATTAACTTTTCAACGTACTTGTTACCCAGTCCCTGTCTTCAAAGCGGTAACGTTACGGACTTCAAATCGGCAATGGGCGGGCACGCGGCTTCGAATATCGTGCCGGCTTAGGTTTTTCAGGGTTTCTCTCAGTTTCACCAGATGAATGCCGCGATGGTACCTTACTCTTCCTTTCCTTTAAAATATCCCGGCCTGAGTCAAAGAAGCCTAAGGTTCATAAATAAAATCCAATTCATTGTTAATAATATGAGACGTAGTTGTTCGTGATCAAACAACCTGATTGGCTGCCTGTTTACGATCAGGTGGGTTTGTGTTAATTTGATTATCATAATTAAAGTGTTAGCTAAAATGCTGCTGACGATCATTTCAAACTGTTTTGTATTCCTAATAATGTAAAGATTGGGTCAACATGTTTTGGAGAAAACTCAAATTCTTACATTCTTTGCTCACAGTATAACTATAGCTTAAGTTTAATCGATTTTTTAAAAGTAAATATACTTGAATGTATCAACATGTTCATTCATACGTCCAAACGAAATGTCATTTTCAATAAATTAACAGATCATATAGACTATTCACATGAATCGTGTTTTCGACATTACACATATTTAAAATTACATAATACTAGTTGCTAGTACAAGTATTTTATTTCTTTATTCAATTGCTCCATAGACCTGTATAAATTACACTGGTCAGCAATGAAAACCATTTTACTTAATTTTAGATGTACTGACTATTTCGGTGTGCTGAAGTAGAACATATTTAAAACGTTTAACCACGTACCATTATGTCAAACGTTGCATGCATGTATAGTAGGAAGATAAACACTATACTGTTGCAGTACAGCCTTGTAGTTCACAATCGTCAAGGAAAAGAAGCGTTGAAGTATACGCATGTAGAATGATGGGAAAGGGCTACATTTTGGAGCAGATGATTAATGTGGTCGCCATCTTGAATTCAGACATATTGGATAGAGGTCAATTTTTCAAATGGCAAGAAGGTCTGTGATCATATACTTCAAAATACCCTTCATCAGCATTCCATATTTGTATACTACGATGCTTCGTTTCCTTGACGGTTTGTGAACTACAAAGCTGTAATGTCACTTTTGACTCACTCTGCGGTTACAAAATATCCATGTCGGTTGTAACAAAATGGTGGGTGATGGCGACAAGCGATGTACATTTTGAACTCAGCTCCCCAAAATACAATATATTTCGTACACGTTTCCAAAACAGTTTTTGTGACCTTTTAATTTGTTGACCAGTTTTATTGAACTACCATATTAAGTTCCCATTACTGCATTAAAACATGTTTCCTATTATAATAATATTTAATAATCTATGCACGTGATTATGTGCTTTTTCAGGTGATTTTACTACAAAATGTACGTATATATCAGATTGACTTATTTTATTTGGTGAGTTTTCTTTACAATTAAGAAAACTTAGAGAGGAATAATAATGCGTGATCCTTAGGACAACTTCGCACTTGTGTGACGCATTTCTTGCTTTATGTATTGCTGATGCAAAAGCTGATCCAACGTCGTGACATTAACCTCTGCTCCACTGGGCTGACGAGGAACGCATCCGAACTGTAAAACGAGTTTAGAACCTTCATATTCAATTAAGAAATCAAAATGAAACTTGCACTAGCTAATATAGAATATACAGACTATCCATAGGCACTCATTGTGCTGTCAAAAGTGAAGCAGTGTTGCCAACTTCGTATATATACATGCTTCTTACAACTTTGGAAGAAACAAGATGGAAAGTCGCGCAGGCAGTCCATGGCTCTCAACTGCTATCGTACAGTAACACCCTGTCTACATAAAAATGCTGAACGGCTAAAGCAGTGTTGCTAGGATATGAAATTATTCTTGAGATTTTTTAAAAATTAAATATATAAGCGACTCGAATAATAATGGTATTCATAAACACACCAGAAATCCTGATGATGATAGACACATGCTGCAGTGGGTAGTATATATTAATATCATGAAATTTTGCAGATTTATATAGCATTTGGTAACGGTGGCAACACTAGATTTATTCATGATCAACTTATCAAACGCCATACACATTTTTTTCGCAAATTTAAATAAACTCGATTAAATTACTAATATCAATGATGTGTCTAATAGAATTGTCACTAGCTGCAGACCATACGCTAATTGGGAAAAGTTTTGAATAATTTCGCAATGTTTAGGAATGTTGTAGAACTATACATGTATACATGATGTTATATAGTTTTATGATGTGATATTGTGTTCGTTTTTTTTGGCGGTTTTAGAACTATAAAAATATGATGGCGTAATATTTTAAACAAATCAAACTTTATGCTAGTTCCTGTATGTTGGACCTTATTACGAACACCATTTAATTGTGCTTCTAATTTACTGATGATGTTGCGCAAAGTACGTACAAAAATTATAAAATGTAAAGAGATTTTGTATGGTTGTGGTGTACACACACTTTGTTTATGGTTGCACATATGCATGAAGGTCATAAACTTAAGCTTTGGCTGTGAGCAGATTTAATTAATAGCTATATAAATTTAAAAAAAATGGTATATTGGTACAAATAGAGAACAGACTGCTATAAAACTGCTTACAATTCATAATAATATCTATCTGCAATATTTAATAACCTGCAAATGTTACGAAGAGGTTGTAAAGTGTGAACATGATCAAGAGACGATTCTAATGGCAAACCTGAAAGATGTTTTAATTTGAGAATTCGCAACCTATTGAATAAGTCTAACGCATATATACCTAAAAGTACTAAAATACTGAAAGAGGTGCAATAAGAAACATAATGCACTATAAGTATGAACATACAATAAGAAATGAAGTGATGTACTACTCACTGATGTCATGGAAACTAATGCAGATGTGAATTTTCAACACAATGTTGAAAACATAGTATATGTAGAGTAGGAGCACCATACCATTGAATCTGATGGGCTCATGGGAACTTCCTAACAGAAAGTAGAATAAATTTTAGTTAGAATCTCCAGTGAAAATGGAACAGCATTTTCCTATGGTTTGGCAGTTATGGTCAGTTGTGTTGCGACCAATATTAGGTCAGCAGCTTCATCCATCTGCACTCACTCCGAAACTATTGGGGCTAAAGAATTGAAGGAGAAATTGTATTCTAATAGATTATATGAAGAAGTGAAATGCATTTGTAGAAACGGTAGCATTTTAACAATAATTATATGACAAGCTTTTTTTTTAATATCGAGTAGTAAATTTTCAGTTCGTTCGGTCAGTTTGCTTAGTTACAAACAACTTTCTGTGAAAAGTTTGATAAATTGTTCGGGAGAGACCGTAGCTAAAAAGCCCAAATTCTAGTTGTCTAACCGTATCTACCAATCTATATCAAAATATTTTTCATCAGCTTATGGTGAACATGAGTTATTTATTCATTTAACGTGCACCTAAATTATTTTGTTGCTTTTTATTCTGGTATCTGATCTCTATTTCCTCCTTAATTTATTTCAACAATGTATATTGACGGTTGTGTAGATTTACAAGGAAATTAGTAGTATTCGAAGCATTGCGCATATTTTATTACAATATATTTTATACACATTGTACATTTTAAAACCATATACAATTTAAACTTATGCAGATATTACAAAATAAATCTTATCGAATTTATGTAAATGTAGTCGGCAGCATTCTTTCGACCATGCATTCTATATGTACGAGATTTTGACTTGATTTTGACATAGGAAGAAAGTTTTTAAGTATAAATGGTGTTTGTAGTACTACTTAATTCCTATCTAACGATACACTATTATGTGCGCGCCACTTTTTAACAAATTCAAATGAGTCTATTTTGAACATGTATGAACGTCTTCCTCTAATACGTATTTTGCATGCTAAGTACATTTCACGACATTGCTACTATGAAAGTTATAAGCATATTTTAAATATTTTTATTTCGAATATCGAGTAGTATTAGACTGAAAAATTCGAATAATATTGATTGGTCTGTTATTTCGAAATATTTGCATACTCATATCTCTACAATATACGCATACACTTACTTACTTCGTGTCTACTAGATCTCGAGTGTCTAGGTCTTGGAGTTGGTAGTTGGAGACTTGCTAAATTCGTCCGTGATATATTCGAAGAAAATAATATTCATCAAGAACGAACTATATAAAATTGGCATCAAGTAATGGCAACGTTATCAAAGAAGGTAAACGCATATATCAAAGAAGGCAACAGAGAGATATGGTGTAAGCTTAAGGTGGATCTGATGACAACATATAATTGAACTGTGCATAGTGAAAATAGGATGATTATTTAAATAGATAAAACTAACCAAACGAAAAGGACATAATATATCCAGAGTCATCATATTTAAAGCGGATGGATAGATTGAGCTCCCATATGAAATCAATTTTTCTGTACCTGTATTGGTTCAGACTCTAGCATATGTTTCAGACAGACGGACAAAGCAAAATTAGAAAAGTACAACAATTTTACGGGGGAGAGTGTCCGTATACCAAAAATATAAAAAGTATACCAAAAGTACATATTATTATTATTATTTTTAAAAAAGTATGAACCGACACAAATTTTAATTTTTGAAACTACTAACAAATGTCTATGTTTTGAAATATTAAGATTGAGAACTTTCAAAGTACGAGTGCGACTCCAAATGTAAATGTGCATAAACATCAATCCCATTTAGCCCCAAAATTACTTACTAAAAACATAATTTCTCAACCTAATAGCTGCGCGCGTCGGGGTTTGAGGCATGCGTGGAAAGGTGTGGCTAAGGGAAATAATAAAAAAAAATATTTGTGCCTCGTACGTAAAATAAACGAATCTTAAAGCAAGTTTATATTTTCCCTGTTGGTTTTATAATTACTAAAGATAATGAAATCCTCTTTATTAGATTGTAGATGAGAATTAGAAGCGTAGTAACAAATAACTAGAAAGATGCTGTTCTACGTCGAAAGTTATGTACCTACCAGGTGTATGCATAAGTAGTTTCCGGTTTACTTAAGAGATGGCGCCTGCGAAAAGTACGCAACGTATTCATTTGACACATACGTCATTTTGTTCGTCTGACATAAAGCTACAAACACACACAAGTTGAGCCCGCCAAACACTAGCGTCTTTGTTTTATCGTTCAGTGATCATGTCGAAGTTTGTGCCTGAAAAACAACATTTGCGGCACGCATTGCTTTTCTTATTTAATCAAAAGAGAAATGATGTTGAAAGTCATCGCTCCATCGATTAGAACATGTTAGACATGTTTTCGACAATTTAAAAGTGGTGATTTCAATGTGAAAGACAGTGCGCGCTCTGGTAGACCACAAAAGTGTGAAAACGAGCAATTGCAGGTGTTATTGGAGGATGACCCAACTCAAACTCAACAGCAATTGGCAAAAGCATTAAATGTGTCACAAGAAACAATCAGCAGACGTTTACGAGCAATGGGGAAGATCAATAAACTAGGTAAATGGGTTCCACACGATTTGAATGAACGTCAATAGAAAATCAAAAAGTCACTTGTGAAATGCTGCTTCAACGCCACGAACGAATATCCTTTTTGTATCGAATTGTGACGAGTAACGAAAAATGGATTTATTTTGAAAACCCGAAGCGGAAAAAATCGTGGCTTTCACCTGGCGAAGTCGGTCCTTCAACACAAAGGCCAAATCGCTTCGGCTAGAAGACCATGCTTTGTGTATGGTGGGACCAAAGCGGAATTGTGTCTTATGAACTCTTGAAGCCCGGCGAAACCGTTAATGCACAACTCTATCACCAACAAATGATTAATTTAAATCACGCATTGATCGAAAGACGACCGGAATGGACCCGAAGACATGGCAAAGTGATTGTGTTACACGACAGTACGCCGTCTCACACAGCAAAACCAGTGAAAGACATCTTGAAATCGCTTGGATGGGACATCCTTCCGCACCCACCGTACTCCCCAGACCTGGCGCCATCTGACTATCACCTCTTCGCATCAATGGGACACGCGCTCGCAGAGCAGCACTTCAGCAACTTCTAAGACGTTGGAAAATGGCTCGACGAATGGTTTCCGGCAAAAGACAAGCAGTTTTTCTGGCATGGTATGCATCAATTATCTGAAAGATGGGCGAAATGTGTAGAAGTCGATGGCCAATATTTTGAATAAAAGAAAATCAATTTCCCTTGAAAATTACGTGTTTTCTTTACCACAAAAACCGGCAAAAACGTACACATACACCTGGTATTCCTATCCTAAATATTATGTTATGCCTGTGTAGGGCGTAAGATTGTGTTTTATGTAAAGTTACGAAAGGTTTAGAGCCTATTATAAACCAAAAAGTATTTATGTGAGTGACTGGCTAGAAGGCAAGATAAAAGAGGTCGCAGGGTATAAAAGATTGTGAGGGCTGCTATAATTTAGTGGATAGGTGGATGATGACTTGATACAATTCACTTTCTTGTTTTTAGCGGACAGTGAGGGCTGACTCGTAGCGGATGAATACAAAATGATTATGTTGGTAAATAATTCTGAACTTTCATTTAAAATGTAAAACTATCTCCTGTGCGATACACACGCGCCGTGAACGGCGCATAGGGGATGTGGAGGTACCGCTCCACATTTTCTTGACCTATGGTACGAAGTGAGGTGGGGTGGTCAGTCCCACGCTCAACCGCCTTTACCTTCCCAAGGTCGTTTGGTTAGCGAAAAAGTAGTAGTGGATAAATATCATCAGTAAGTAAGAAATAGAAAAAGATTTATCGTGCTATAAGCAATAGCCATCAAATGTAATTGAGGAGTTCCCTGGAAGAACGGGTTAACCCGGGTTAAGTGATATTTCCATTTCGTGGCCTATTAGCTGTATTAGACCTCCACGTATAAGAATATATGAATATTAGTGCAAAAAAATCAAACTTGGCAAGCAAATCGCATGAAATGACGAATTCCACCGTACTATTAAGCCGTTCTTCCAGTGAACTCCTCAATTGCTCGTAAAATTGTACGATTACTGTGCTTGCTGGTGTGTCAGTAGGATTATAGTCCATCAGAGAATGAACGTGATCAATGATACAAAAAATAATACTATGCTGTGCCATCTGTTTTCCTTTTCTATGTATTAAATACAGGAACTGTATTAAATGTCGGTATACCGGTAAAACTTAGGTAAACTTTATTTTATATGGGCCAGTCTAGTAACAGTTGACTTCGAAACGTCACGATTATTTCTCACGTTCTAGTTAAAATTTAAATCCCCAGGGCCTGGCGCACTCCATTATAAATTTTGACGCCCCCATTATACTAACCTCATTATAAAACATATTTCCATATACTCCTCCCCATCCAAAAATTCAGGAACTCACATTCTATGATTATCATCAACTCCAGCGTTCTGAACACGTACTATCCGGTACCACTATTGGCGTGACTACCACACCAACCAGTATTAGTCTCTCATAATGGCTGGTAGTAGTTAGTAACATTTTCGCTCCCAAAATTTGGCGCTTTGGGCCCGGGCTCATCTATAAATCCATGCCCAGACCCATCTATAAATCCATGCCTGGGTAGTAGCTATTGAAAATCTTCAAATCTTTAAGTTTAAATTTGCCAATTTTAAAATTATACAATTTCTGGTATATACAATTTGTATACAAATTATACAACTTTCGACCAATTGGAGAAGTAAGTGAGATACTAGACTAACCCACGCACTGGTCAAAATTGAACTTTTGACGGAATTGTATACTGACTTTTGCCCGAACCACTGATTGGTGTGGCTTAGCAGTTGGAGTGCGGAATAAACCAGAATGTGAAGACGGTTGGTATTAATATGCATAGGTCAATTCACATATTCTTTTTTCTTCACAGAAAGTTAAAATTGTTCCCATCAAATATTAATAAATTGGTAGGAGTATCCATATCCCGTCTTTTGTTAGTAGTAATAATAATCAGACCAGTTATGGGAAACCGTGACTGAATCGTCGAAGCGATTCAACTTAAGCTGTTATGAAATGGCATTACTTCAGTCTTCCTTTTGTGAAAGTGATAAAATGAGGATATTTGCAGAATACTCTCATATTTAGTACATAAAGAAAGCCGTCTGTGATAGCTTTTATATTAATTCTAATGGACTTTAAAGTCAAAAATGTTAAATATTAATTAAGCTGAAAGAAATTAATATATTTCGGAGCACGTGTGAGTGTAGAGTTGCGAGAGAAAAATAGTTTCTAATGACTTTTCTTTCTATTGAAATTATTTCCTTCACACGCTTGCAATACTGAGAGTCGAGAATCTGATTGAAAAGAGGGAGACAACTGTTATATCTCAATTGTTCTGTATATTTACGAGTATCTGCTTCAGAATGAAAAGAGTTCTGTGCAGTGAAAATCGAAACAGTAGTTATCAAGTAGTCCCCTCTGTTTTCATTTCTCTGTGTTTTCCCTCTCTCTTTCTCGCTCTTTATTGTTAGGGTAGTAACGGTTGCGTATGGATAATGTTATCCCTTTCCAAAAGATAAAAGAAAAACGATGTGGTTTACAAGCGTCACACACTCACACACGCTGTCATTTTTTTATGTATTCTTCAGCACTAAAACTCAAACATTCCACGCTTGTAATGGCTGGCTGACTGCTGCAGAAGCACTGCACACATGGACTTCGTTTCGAAGTTAAAAAAGGCGGGGTGCACTGTACTGATTCTAAGCACGGAACCATATTAGATGAATTTCTCCACTACAGTTTTCTTATCCATATTCACACATTTTCATCACGCCTCTTTTCATTGCTATTTTTTCCTCTTGCATCCAAGCATTTTTTCCCTACACCATCTTCTTCTTCCCTTATTTTGCACATTCTTTCCACACACAAAAAATGAGGAATCCAAAACGCCTTTTTCCTTTTTTATTTTTTGGTAGCTAAGAATTTTGTCTTCTTTGCCGCTTCTCAAAAATTGCAGGGCTCACTTGGGTAAAAGGTTTTCTCCCTTGAAACAAATAACCATCACTTAACATCCCTTCTCACAACCCCAAAACTCCTTCTCTGTCTTTTGCTCCATCTTGCTTCTTACTTCCCCCTCTCTACCACTGATGTATGGTCCCTATGGCGCGAAGCTGTGAAGGAAAGAATTGGGAAAGGGGCCCCCGCTCACATATAAGAAATGTGAGCTCGTTACTTGCATGTGTTTCCAGTAGATGTCTCCCAAGCGGAGTATCGACCTTCCTCTGTTATCTTCCTAGTGTTCTGATCACGTGAGGGGCGGAGGAGGGAGGTGAGCTTAAGATGATGGTATTCCTTTCTTCGTAGAAAAATAGCATACATATCTTTTGTTACATATGAGAAAAAAACTTCATTGGGAACAATACTCATGACTTGAATTCATATTTCTTTGTTTATGTGAAGCAAGAAATCCCGCATATATAGAGAGAGCACGTTGCATCAAATGGTCTCTGTTTTACCGACTAAAACTGTAATATTCCTCACACTTTATACAGGTCATATGTCTACTTATTATCTATACAAAAATGTAAACTATCCCCTGAGGGTTTGTTAAACGGAGCGAGCTACAAGATACAACCAGCCATATGTTGACCATAGTTTTCACTTTGAGCACTTCTTCTACAGTTATTGTATAAGCTTAGTTTACACTTCTTAAATTATTCAGTTTTTAAGAAAAGGTGCCTACAAAAAATACAGAAAGCTTGCATTGTAACTACTATATTTTATTTAGGTAGCGCAGCATTTGCAAGGCCTTTCAGAGAATAAAAACAATAGATGTAGCATAGTTTAGAATATGTGAATTAATACTTGAAGGAATGCCTCGTATATTTATGCTCAGATAAGCGAGTATCCTCAATGATAAGTCCCTTGAATTTCGAGTGTATATATCGTGTAAAAAAAAATCAGAATTTTTAAGAAAAAGAACGCTGTATGCTTTTGACAGTAAATCGTTAAAAATGTATGTTATCTGTGGCCCCTATCAGCAATTTCCTTTCTTAAACTAATTACTAAAACCATACTAAACTAATTACAAATTACTGAAAATTTAGGAAATATTAACTTTAACAATCAGAATATTTTTCTATTTAGATTAAGTTTCTTGGGACATTAGAATGCCTTATAAACGGAACTAAAGTATTAGCATTTACTGATTGATTGAATCAAAAAGAAAACGCCAATCACACATTTTACTAGCAAAGATAATCATTCAGTGATAGTTATCGGCAGACCAAAAATCGAAATGAACAAAGAAACCTCATAAACAAGAATATAAGATATTTATTTACCTACCTGCTAGAGGTATCGCATGGTATTCTGTACGTTATTCTGAATAAGATCGAATTTCGCTCCACGCAGTACAAAAAGTCAGAGAAAATGCTATCATTCGCACCTTACCTCACGTTTGAGATCCATTGAAAAATTTTATGTAGACTTTGTTACGCATATGATGGAATTACTCTATAACCAGTTGACTTTAAGATAACAGGAAATGGCAACACCTGATTTGGTTACACACAGGACTTGTATAAAATCGCAGAAATTTTCTAACATCATTCCTCATTAGAAAACCCCTTGCCCTCAATTTCAAGTTGCACTTTTTAGTAACTGTTAAATAACTGTTTGAACTATAAAGTACACACGAGGACATCTCCGTTTAATAACAGAAGATGAAACACTGTTCAGAAACATTTTATAGACTATGTGTAAACATGAAAAAATACTTTGCTTCTCTAGAATTTTTTAAGTGGGAAATCTGACATAAATAACCAATAGAGTTAATCAAGGAGCGCATCCTATCTGGTAGTCTGGTAGCTCATTTAATTTATGTTAAAAGCAACGTGTAAGTATTTGTTCTAAAATTTGACAAAATTAAATTTTATTTGTAATCAGTATAGTTGTATTTTAATTTAAAAATACGTTTTGCAC
>JAGDQP010027563.1:0-24887 GCA_022664845.1 Lepisma saccharinum
TCTACAATATGCTTTCGACAGGTAAAATAAATGGTATTTCTCTATAGCTTTTTATATTTTATTTTTGCATTTTTATTTAAAATCTGCGAAATTATCTGAAAATTATTGTGTGTTCACATGAAGAACAGAAACATTATGAAAATAAGAATAAATAAACAGTTGCATTTTACACGGGGAATTATTATTATTGATTCGGTAATTGCAATGTAACGGTTTATTTATTCTTATTTTCATATTGTTCTGCTAAAAACAGTTTTTGACAAATAATATTTTTCTCCTTGAATTCTGGCGTTCGATTAATTGTTAAACACGTGAAGTATGTAAAGACGAATATTTCCTGAAATTTTATCACAAGAATATTAATAAATAATGAAATTATAACGAGAAAACAGAAACATGAAGAAATGATAAAAAAATTAAGTCCAAAAGTGAGGGTTTTGGCATCATAGGGAAATTGACGGGGAAATTTAGAGGAAAGAAGGGATATTTCTCTTGGCTCTATGAAACAGTGTATATCTAGTATTACCAGCAACTGAGATTACAGACAATGTTCTTTGAAATAAAATATTACACAAACAAAAGTTACAGATACAACATATGCAGTACACAATCATGTAGTTTAAACTATTATATCCCCGAGAAGGCAAGAAGAAAGACACAATTTTGGTTTGAAATTTCGAAGTGAAGACTGTCATTCAATGCTGTGCTAATAAAAGCTAATGAAAGTACGATACAGCAGCACCCTCTGTGGCGTAGTGGTTAAAGTTGCCAACCACGAAGCAAAGAGTTGTCAGTTCGAGTTTTCTCTCCGCCTTGAATACTTTTTTTTTCGGAATGCAAAACGGCGTGATTAATTTACTTAAATTATATTATCCTTAGTATTAACTAACTGTTGATACGACGATTTTTATTACGTTACGAGTGAGGGGAAAATCGTGAGAAAAGCGAACCTCTTGTCTGCTAATTTCAATGAAGCAAGAGAAATATGCGGTTAAATGTATTCTCTCCATGAATTTATTGAATTAAATTTTATTCATGGCGCTTCGGGCCTTTATAGTAGGATGACTGGACGTCTTGTTTTTAACGGGACTACCCTTTTTTTTGTCATGTGTCCTGTTGTCCCGGCAAATTGTTAACAATACAGCAGATGTCCCTTTATCGCTACAAAGAAGTTTTCAATCTGTTCACTTAACTTTTTCTCAAATAACCCAACAATTGCTTGGCAGGAGGCAGTATGGTATCATGCTTTATGTTGTGTTAGTAGTTTCTGAGTTGGAAGTTGTCGAGAGACGGACAGAGTGGTTGAGTAAGGATTCACAGCACTTGGTGCTTAAGCCTGAAACGGATCGCCACTATTACCACATGAATTCTCTTAAATTGCTTTAAATAATCCTTTTATTTCACTTCAAGTGTATTTTAAAGGATGGACTTCGTTTAGAAAAAAGATAAGGAAAATGAAATTTTGAATCAAACTCAGTTCAGTATCATACTCAGATCCTCGATAAAGACGTCACACATTATATATTTTCTTCACAACTGTGTAAAATACTTTTGTGTTGATGGATATTTAATATTATTTTGTTGGTTTTAAGCAAACCATTCACCAACGAACATCACAAAATTCTACAAATTACTTTCATTCATAATTTCTCTTCATTTTCGGCAAATTATACAGTATCTTTAGTAGCTTGTGGAGTACCGTATTTAAAATTGGCAACATGACTCATACCGTCTTGAATCAAAAAAATTCTCAAACGATAAGACTTCGCTGGACTTGTGCAAGAAAACGTTTGCCACAGTTGATTGACTCGCTGCTTCGCTAACAACACAAGCTGATAATCTGTGACGTAATGTTTCCCGTTGACGACCAGACGAAAGGCTCAAAGCCCTTCAACAGTCAATTCCTGTATCTACATTGATATTACGATTAGGTACGAACCCCTGTAAACGCATTTAAAATTTTATTTGTTAAATCGATTTTAATTTTATTTATTTATTTATTTACTTATTTTTCTTATCATGTTTAATTTTGAATGAGCTTGCTTTATACTATTATGTGTATTTTTCGTTTTATGTTTCCTTCATTTAGTAAATTACAAGGCATAAATGAATCTTGTGCACATGAGATTTCATTAAAATACCAAATTACACTTTGCAAGTTACTAGCTGATTTGCCCACCCGTTGGTGCGGGGTGAATAAAATATGTTCGCAACAGTCATCGGGACTGTCACCAATACTCAGTATGCGAATTAACGGGGGGATGCCCGGGATTTCCCCCCTGGCAAATAAGTATCCCACCCTGACAAATTTAATTTTCGTCCCTGCCAGAAATAAATTTATTTGGCAGAAGTTAAAACTATTTTCATGCAAGTGACAAGGGTATATGAACTTTTACTAGCAGCTAAGAAGCCTATTTCCAAGTCATTTCGTTTGTGATGTTTATGAAGTAGCTTAATATGAAAGATTTAATATGATTGATATGATTTAGTAACCTATTGAAAAATATTACTCTCTCTCTGTCCACTGGTCTAGTGGTTACTGTCGCTGACTGCTCATCGTGGAGTACCGGGTTCGATTTCCGGCTGCCCCAAGAGACTTTTCCAAAGCTGGACGATCTGCAACGGTGCCCACCCAGGATCTTGACGCATTTGGGAAGCTGCTGTGAAAAAAAAGACAATGGCGATCAAACTTTAGCGCTTCGGCTCTCCCGACACGTCTGATCAGTGTGCGAGCAGTAGACCAATTCCTCCCTTCGGGAGAGGCCTCATGCGGTATTGGATTGAATATGGCTGTGAATGATATATATATATATATATATGTGTGTGTGTGTGTGTGTTCCCTGTAGAAATCCATGCGTTATGTTTTATCCCCCTGGCTAAAAAGTTTAATTCGCTCACTATCAATACTCACTTCCTCGTGGCGGACTACGCCCCTAACTTTGGGAGTTTGGGGGGGCTGCGCCTCCATTATCGTTACCAGACTTTCCGGAGACTGCGCCCCCATGGTGCAGATCTGCTACAGCTCTTACTACTACTACTACTACTACTACTACTACTATTGAATTAAATTGACTTTTATTTATGACCTTTCGGCATCTAAGACTCAGGCAAACTACTACTACTAGCACTATTACTGCTGCTACTACTACTACTATTACTACTACTACTAATAATAATAATATAAATACTTCTACTAATACTACTGCCCAATAATATTACAAAGCTTAAAAACATTGAATATAAATATTTCTATTTACAACAATCCAAATTTAAAAAAATTTAAACCATTTATTTATTTGTGATTCCATTGTTGTTACCATAGCCATTATAATCCAATGGAAAAATAGATGGTCGCTTACCTCTGAAGATAATAATTTTAGAATAAAAGAGTATGATAACATCCTAGTTCGGTCCATTGTCTAACCATTGTCGAAAAATCATTGGAATCGGTGAGGCCGTTTTGGTGTAATACTCATGCACACATACTAGCATTCAATTATATATATATATATATATATATATATATAGGGTGGCCAGAAAGTCCTTTTACAGGTGCAATTATATCATTGTAACTTGAATAACACTTACAGTTATTTGTCCAAAGTGTTCGTCTGAGCATCATTATCCCTGCACACCTTGATACGCCATCATGTCATCCTACTCATCCGCTTTAGCATCTGCGGTGTCACATGCTGGAAGATCAGTGTCCACGTACCGCTTCTTCCTGACGTATGATTTGTTGATACGGCATTGTCTGGGTCGTAAGATCCTGACTTCGAGGCGTCCAAGGATAAGAGGCTGGTGAATTTGGGGACCCACGTCCTATCCACCGGCCAGGGAACAGTGCATTCAAACATTCACGAACAGCAAGTGCGAAGTGGGAGGGAGCTCCATCGTGTTGGTAAGCAACAGTGTCGTTGATACCCAAATTCTGCAGCTGTGGAAGAAGCCAGTCATTCAACATCTCCAGATAAGTAACCTGGGTCACGGAACCCTTAAATAAGTACAGACCAAAGATGTGTTCTTCCGTCATCCCCGCTCAAAGCATGACGTGCGGTTTGTTCTCAATTTCTTGGTAAAAATGTAGGTTTTCCTTTCCCATATGCAGATGTTCCTATCCCGCGAACTCCGATAAATTGCACATTCATCAGATAAAGGAATGCACTTCCGAGCAGGAATGGTGGGGAAGGCCTCCAACAAGTTCCTAGATGGTTCCTGCCGGCGGTTTAAGTCATCGTCCGTTAGTTCATTGATGGCCATAGACCGTAATGCTTGCAGGCCAAAGTCCATTTTCATGTGGAGTTGCATTGTGCTCCTTTTGATTCCAAGTTCTGCAGCACGCTTTCTGGTCGACTTGCAGGGTGGCATCCAAAACACTTCCCAGGTGAAAAGCTTTCTTCGCCCACGTGATCAAAGGCTGACGACCTTAACGAACCGTTCACGAAACCCATCCATCACCTGTGTCATATTTTCGTTGTTGTGCTTCCGTTTATAGGCCCATATACTTGTTACTAAGCGCTCCTCCAAGTGAAGTCGCTGGTATCTGCTATTGCTCTTCAAACACAGAAAGGTGAGACAATGAGCTGGTCAACGCACAACTGGTTCTCTTCTCTGGGCAGTCACGTGGTAGTTACGCGGCAACACGTAGCGATTCACGTGAGGAGCACTGTAGCCATATCAATGATCGCGATAGGAGGTTCAAAACTTAAAAATTTTACCATCTTACACTGTTACATGCATTAAGTTCAGGTATAAAGGGACTTTCTAGCCACATTGTAGATTGGCATACGGTTCTAATCGCATGAAAGAAGAAAATGGAGGGGTTTAATTGTTTTATACACACAGGCTAATTCTCCCGATTACATGAGTTAACCAATACTATAGACATCTTGGCTGGTATGCGAAGTTCCAAGATGGCTAATCCTTGTATATCCATCCCTTTATGAATGTCGTCATTATTTATGTTTATTCTTTTTAGGCTTCAGTAGCATCCTTATATAAATGAATTTAAGGCGTCCGTAAGTCAGTCTCTTGACAACTTTCAACTCAGGAACTACTAGGGTTATGAAGGTGGTTGAGATGTGGTTCGAAAAGTCTCGGCCCGATGAGTTCTATGCTGCTTAGGTCATCTCGATATGTTCGTCGACAACTTATAACTCAGCAACTATTAAAGCTACGAGGGCGGTTGAGGTGTAGTTCGAAAGGTTTAAGCGAAACATTTACGACGACAGAGATAATTCAAAGTGGACGCTCGAAGCATGTTATAAAAAATGAATAAAAATTCACTCCCATGGAGACTAGTCATGTAATTTCCTGATACACTCTCTTTCCAAAATTTTCCTACGATACGTAGTTTCCGAGTAATTAAGAGGAAGTACACTTAATGTGACTGTCCTGTAAAATGTATAGGTTTAACATTTGATATAGACCAGAGGCGAAGCTCCCGGTAGTGTGACAGTAGATGAGGCTATAGACTACTGTCCTACAAAATCTCAGATGTGGGTCTCAGTTAATTTATAATTACATATGAAGGAATTTGTAGACTGAAAAAGACTCTTTTCTTACCATCCAATATTGAACTAAGGTCAGAAAATTGGTAGGCAGGAAGCCTACAGTCTCCCTGTTACGTAGTCGGAGAAGTCTCGCTGATAGCCCATTAGTTGTTATACGCTTTACCTTGTTGTCAATCAACAAAATTTTCCTTTAATTAACTGACACCAAAACATCCCGATGTTAAAAATTCAGATCGTAACCAAACTTTGTGTATCGATAGAGTATCTAAGAAAAATCCTCCCTTCAGTAGCAAAAGTGTAAATGATAATTAATGAGATATATCTGATGTGCGGAGAGTAGTAGAAGCATTACTATAAACGTTACTTCCAGCAGCTCTGGTGGAACAAAAGGTAGAGCGTTAGCTAACGGTATGAAAGGTCCGGGGATTAAGCCCTGCTCGCGACGTATTTTCCCTTTTTTTTTACTTTTCTGTTGCATCTGTGCAAATTCTATATATTACAATATGCTTTGAATGTTATTGTTTTATAGCTATTCTCATTTGTATTTTGCTTTTTGTACCATTTATTTAAAATCTACCAATTTACCTAGAACAAATGTGTCATCATATATGGCAGAAACAATATGAAAATAAGAATAAATAAACCGTTACATTGCAATTACCGAATCAATAATAATAATTCCCCGTGTATAATGCAACTGTTTATTTATTCTTATTTTCATAATGTTTCTGTTCTTCATGTGAACACACAATAATTTCGAGATAATTTCGCAGATTATAAATAAAAATGCAAAAATAAAATATAAAAACCTATAGAGAAATACCATTTATTTTACCTGTCGAAAGCATATTGTAGAATATAATAATTGCGCAGGTGCTGCATAAAAAGCAAAAAAGAAATTCAGGTCGCGACTGGACTCGAACCCTAGCGGCTCGCACTGTAAGCTAACTCTCAGATGGTTATAAAAATAGTAACACTGTAAATACAACGGCGAAACCATCGATTGCACGTTCCTGGCGTATTGCAGTAGTAGTGCTTACGAAATAAAGAAACCGCGTTCGAATCCCGGTGGGTTAAGATTTTTTCTTTCAAAATATATTTTTATATGTTCACATTTATTATTAACAATTGCTTGAGAGGCTACTGAAAGCTAGGATGTATATAAATAAACCAGGGCTGGATGCACACCGAGAGAAGTGATGCGTGAAAGGGGGACACGGTGTGTCGGAGTGAGCTGGGCGGTGTCAGCCGAGGGGGCGCAGCCCCCAGTTAGCGGTGGGTATACGTGAAAGTGCTATTAACATTCTTTTCCACATGTAAATTTTCTATTTGGTAGAAGCGCCTTTACAAATAAAATTCATTTTATCTTATCCCCAATCACTGTGCTGAACTAATGACGACTTCCGCCATTTTACTGCCTTAATTTTCGTGTCTAACGCTCTATCCCTTGCTCCATCAGTGCTACTTGAACGAATATTTACAGTAATGCTTCTACTTTCTATAGGTCAGATTTCACTCATTAACTATCATTTTCTCCTTTCCTACTGAACGGCAGGTTCTTCAAAATATATTGTAGGATTTTTGTTAGATACCTTACTAATCAATATACAAGTTTGGGTACGATCTGAATTTTTGGCATCTGGATGTTTGGGTATGAGTATCCTAAGAACATTTTGCAGAGAGTAATCTTGTTTAGAATTAGCCCAGAAATAGCATAGTATTCTCAGTGGGTGCGAATTTCCACTCAACTTTACTAAGATTGAGGGTATGGATATTTGAGATAATTTAACAAGTTTAATAGAAGTCCAATTTTCATAAATTTCATATTTGAATGGTAAGGAGAAAAACAAGGAATGTGACAAAAATGCATTTCCGAGAAAAACCTAGTTTAATGTTGAAAACCTCGTAAGACACAATGGTTCGCCAAACTTTTTGCCGCTTTTTCCATGGACGGTTCTACGTTTCAGCACGAAAGGAATATTCCGTTTAATACTAGGACGTTTACCAACAGAAAAAGCACAGATCCCGAAAAAGCCCGAAAATGAACTTTCCTTGTTTGCCCTTTTTCCCTTCATTTGTATTTTCCGAAGGAAATTCAGTTTGATTTTGAGGGGAAAAGTCGAAAATTCAATGTCAGGCAAACTAAAAGGAATGTATGATGAAATAGCAACCCATTTTCCTTTAAGTTAAGATCCCTCTACTCTAAACGTTATGAATATGATTCTAAATTCGAAAACATTTTTCATATGAAATATAAGATGATTGCTTGTATTCTGAAATCCAAGATAGCTGCAACCCCAAAACGCCTATTTTGTTATTTCATGGTTCCATATGGCGCTGAATTCGATTCAGGAATAGGAATAAGTTGATTTTAAAACTCTAGAATAGTGCCATATCGAAAGCGAAGACGGTGGCAGCCATAAACGTATTTATTCAACAAAAATATTCATAGGCATTACTGACTTCGATTAAATCTCGATTGCTAGGCGTTGATACATTTCTGAAGTTCTGGTTGACTGAATACAAGTTTTTGAAAACGCAAAAGTAGCCATCACTATCTAAACTTCATTATATCCTACTACTCTTGATTTATTCCTAAGTTCTAAAAGCTCATATTTTACACCAATGCATTACTCATCAACAAAACTTTACAACGTTGTCGAAATCTTTCTTTTAAAATTAGATTTCTTTACAAACTAAAGTGTATATCACGAATCTGAAATAGTTTTTCCTAAAAGAAATATCGCACATCGGTAAAGTCAATATTTAAATTTCTCACAGAAAGAACTATACATTGAAGTGCCAATTGAATTGACACGCCCACCCAGGTCCTGCTGTTGCCTTGATGACTGTGCGGTTCGCTTTAGCAGTTCGCCTGGATTTTGTCAGGTGTTCAAACTATGTCTACTGAATGGCAAGCAGCAAAGAGAGTAGTGCATCTTAAGCGCGAATAGACTGTTGGACTCCACATATTCTCAGAAACGTTGTAATGTCACACAGGCTGCTCCAGGGAAAGTAGGTAGACTCACCAACAAACCAGGGGCCCGCGGCACCCTGTTGCCAAAAAATGGAGGTTACCCAAACTCAACGTGGCCAAACCTACCCTGGACACAAGCCGATATTACGCCACAGGAGAGGGTACAAAACAAAAGAAAAACCACTATCCATCAGCACCCTGCTTCAGCCACATCGAAGACAGAACATACACTAGTCTAGTACACAAAGCATGCATGTAAGAAACCCGAAAGAAATGCCCAAATGCAGAAAGTTGGCAAAAACAGAAAGCTAAAACACGAAGAAAAGCATCCTCAAAAAAGAAGGGACGCAGGCGAGAACATCCCGCAGGAAAGGAGAACACAAGGGTATTTTAGTGACCTAACGCAACTAGGCCCCTAAAATAGTACAAGGCTCAACACAGCCGCGCACTACCTAATATTTGACACGAAAAATTGGATGTACAGAACTAATTTGACTACTCTCTAAAAAATGCTAAAGCATTAGATCAAATATCAAACTTTAACTTCTTCTGCAATTGCTTTCTTACATATAAATAAATTAACACTTCGCGGACTGAAATGTTGAAAGGTAAAGAACCTTTCCAGTAATACCACAGTGATGGTAACCTATCTAAATCATAATGAAACCCCTGAGACAAGAAATATGTGGCAAAAAAAATAATTTATTTTTAATTAAAATGACAATCGCAAGGCAAAAGACTGACTGCTGAATTTTCTTGAACAAAAGTTTCCGAAGAGAATCTCTTCAACATCAAAATGAGAATTCAAGATGCTGTCAATTTCACATAACAAAAGGGCAAATTAATTATATGCAGAAAAGTTCTGTCCAAGAACAGAGAACATATTTCACATACTTATTTTTTTTTTAAAGTAATAAGTTACTTTTATATTCCAGAATGTGGTAGACATTCTATACTTCAGCCCAGTTAAATGAAAATTTCCACAATTACTGAAGAATAACATTTCTTTCAACGAATATATTTTTATTTACAATGTAGCTACTGGGTAACAATTTAGTTTGATATTTTCAAAATGTTGCTAAAACATTTCGTATGTATTTTTTATTTTTAAACTTCATTCAGCGTAATCTTCAATACTGATAATACAAACATGGTGTACTAGGATAGGATTAGGTATTAATTTACAATACGAGTTTCCATGAGAGAACTGACTTTCGGTTTGCATACGTAACAAAGAAGCTTTAAACTTTGCAAAACACCAAAATAAAGCATAGGGAAAACGTTGAATCTCATGATTAACAAGAACGGACATGTTGTAGAGATTTCGTGCAATTTTTATATATACCAGTTTTCGGAAGAGCAAACAAAAATGCTGAATGGGAAAATAACGTGCATTCTGAAATGTAGCAATAAGTATAGTGCAAGGTAAAATATTTAACGTATTTAAGCCAAAATTTTAATGTGCTGAAATTTAGTTATCTGAACGTAGGAGAAACAGGCTTGGGTTTCTGGGAGAGAAAGAGGAATTTCTAGACATTAAACATACATACCAGAATTTAGATAACAGACCCCCTGATGCCTATCAAATTAAGCAGACATTCTTAAGGTGCACATCACAGAAAAAGGACACCAATTTCAGATGAAGAAAACACTGAATTATTTGCACACACACAGAAAAGAGGTTATCAACCACACTGAAATTATATTCTTATTTATGTCAGAAAAAACAATGAACGCCACATTTACCACAACAAATCACCTCACACACTGATGAACACCACTTCACACAAACAAACTGCCATCAGGATGCTTCGTCTCGTTCATTCCCGGTCAAGGCCAATATGGAGGATGTAAGACGCCAAACTCAAGCATTCAATAGAGAAACAGCTCTCAAAAGTTGTAGTTATTTACTAGTCGATGCTGCTTTATATATTAATAAACATTCCGGACATTGGCTGCATTATCATATTGCTTTTATATAACTTTTGGAGACAGCGTAAATTTTGCGCAGCCTTTCCTACTCGACGACCATATTTTAACTACTGACTGGCCTCAATCAATCAGAGAAGAGAATCAAATCTGACAACCCGGAGCGAAAGGGAATGTGGCTTAATTTCACCATCAAAATTTCAACGAAAATAAAACAACAATCAGATCTTTTTGATTGTTTTTGAAGATTTTCAACGAAAGAAAAATTCTTGAAGAAAATAATGAAATAAAATATGCAAAGAAATATTCAGCAATAAAATGACGAAACAATAAAGATAAATGTCCCGCAAAACGACAATGAAAGGGATGTTCTGTATGGTTAATCTTCATTGTCATATGGACAAATAAAACTTTGAAAAAAGCTGAAGACGAAACATATCACCGACAAAGTACGAACAAAAAAGAGAAAGAAGGTACACAAAAAAGGGAGAGGGTAAGATATGTTGCGACCAAGCGGAAGTGAGTCGCTACAACGTCCTAATGGATTAAAGTCCATACAATTTACAAGTGCTCTTAAATTAATTATAATTACGCTTTCGTGTTGTGCATCTGCACCCAGAACTTTCTGTTTTCGTAGAAGAGGCAGAAAAAGACCCTTTGCGGTGATTGCTGTAATTTTTCTTTATTTCTCGCAGTAACCGATATAAACAACTATATTATTTGGAAATTCCCCTACAAACTATCTTATTAGGTTAGTGCTGCAATCATACTAGTAATTAATCTATTTACATTTAAAACGATAGCAACTCAAATTAGTGCTCACTATTTAGACGTTTGGAAAATCTACTTGATATATCCCGTAATGTTTAAGATAAATTCCGTTCAGTATTTACCGTTATAGGCAGACAATCGTCGAGAAACACCGAGTAGTTTCTTTTACCTTATTGGAAGGTCTCAGTTTTCAGTTTCGCTGTGATTCGCGCACACACGCAGAAATGTAAAAGGTCTTTCTTACCTTAACAACAAGTCTTATGCTGGTGAAGCATTTGCTGCTGCCATGTTGATCGCTTACATCACAGAAATATAATTACATTCTTCAAATGTTTTACAGTTAATTTTTCTTTCATTTTTAGTCCTATTTTACAACAACGCATGAAGTACTCATTCTGGTTTTAAAAAAAACTTGTAAAAAAGACACTCTTCCACTTCAGCCATCCAGAATTATGTTAACGAAAAAAAATTGCTGAAGTGGAATATAGAAATTACACTAGTTATATCTATAACGTAAACATACTTATCCTTATGTAAAATATAGTTTATTTCTAAATTAGACCTTTTGCATTCTGCCAACTGGAAACTATCAGAAGTTTGGGTAATTAATTAGTTATAAGAACAATAGATTACTTTTTAATTTCATCTTCTATATCACTACCTGTAAAACTCAAGACTACTAAAATAATAATAATAGAATAATCTAGAAACCTGTAGGCATCTTGCACTGTTACCTTTCGAAAACTAAATAGTGTTAGACATTGATATTATAAATAAGATGAAAGTAACATTTATACATATAACGTTCTGATACGTATTGGGAATTGGAAGCGTAATGTGCATGACTAATTTTAATATGGGTTGGGTTTACATATTGGAAGTGTAACTGCTCTCGAGCACATACATTCATAGGATCTGTTGCTAAACCTTACATGAGGATACAGTTTTAAGCACATATTTACTGTTTTTGAATTTAATACACAACACTTATACTTTTCTGAGTGTCTATTCGTAATATAAAAAACACCATTCTATAAGCAATGAGAGGATACAAAAAAGAAACATACATTCAGAAACTACAAAAAATAATAACTCCGTTTGATATTAGAAAATCTAAAACAAAATACTTTTGGAGAAGTGAGGAGATTCGAACTGAAGACCGTTCATACCATAAGTCCAAAGCCTAACCACTACGCCACGAGGACGTTGTGGTATAAGATTTTGATAAGCATTTTTATGTCACATGATTACACAGCGCATGCATTATATCTGTAATCTTTGTTTGCGTAATGTTTCATTTGAATGAAACTTTTTCTATTTTCAGTTTCAGATAGTACTAAAGATATGGACTGTTTCAGCGAACGAAAACAATTTCCCTTCTTTCCTCTAAATTTCCCTGCGATTTTCCCTATGTTGTCAAATTTCTGACTTTTTGACTTAGAAATTGTTCGACAATTTCTCAATTTTTAATTTTTTCTTTCTATTTTCGTTATTTATTAATATTTTTGTAACAAAATTTCAAGAAATATTCATTTTTACATACTTTACAAGTATAACAATTAAGCGAACGTCGTAATCCAAGGAGAAAAATATTATTTGTCAAAAACTGTCAAACAAAGACATGCGAAAAATATTTTGAACAAGAGTGTACATTTCATCCGGGCGAGAGTGATGTTATTCTAATGGAGACGGATGTGAAGAATTCTTTCATAAATTGGACGCTATGTGAAAATTCATTTTATTGAAACAATAAAGCATAGTTTGTTCTGGTGTACGTCTCGTGTGTCCTTCGATTTCTTGATCAAAATCTTCATCTGACTTTACTTGAAAGATTTAAAAAAAAGGAATTACTAAATTACTAGTGATCATGTATTCTAGTAGAAAGGGACAACATGATCTTAAATGGATCGGTATGAGAACAACTGTATGTACTTTTGAATAATTCACTTTTACATAAATACTTCAAGAGATACTCAAAGGTCATGTCCTTAGCAAAGATAACCAACCAATTATTTAAAGAAGGCAACTCTTCTTACAGGACAACTAATCTTCAAGGAATCAGCTACAGATAACTACTCTCTACACAAAATATATGACATTATTTGCCCTCTATGACAGAGATGAGTCACTTAAATCGGAAGGATACGTAGCCAAAATATACAGGGAACTGAGCAAATACTTAAACTATTCTATGAAACACATTGACGTACACGGGTGGAGACAGTATGGGAAAAACTACCGAGGACAAGTGTACTGGGTTCTATTGCAACCAAAAAAGTGGACATGGCATACAATAGTTTAACTATTGTATATCAAAGATGCGAAATCATTGATTTTTCGGAATTCTATGGAATGGACCACGCAGTAATAGCCATTGGAAAGGCAAACAAATACCTACCTGGAAATTGTTAATACAAGTGTTTGAACTTCCAGTATGGACATGTATTTCTGGAGCGGTTTTGGTGTCTGTGTTAGTAACGAGAATATTCAAATATTTTAGAACAACCAAAGGAAATTGCAGTTCTGATGTACAGGTCTTGATAAGATAAAATGAATTTTATGGGCGGTAACAGCACTATGGCTTACGCCCGTCCCGATACGGGGGAAGCCCCTTATCTTGGCCAGGTCAAAATTTAGCTGTTAGTTAAAATAATAAAAAAAAAGATGAAGATGTAAAAGGTCTTCACAATCAGCCTACTGGTGTAAATGGCCAGTATAACAAGCAAGCCTGTAAACGGGCCTTCACAAGATAAAACAAAAATACACTATAAAACTTAACAGCTAAGGAGCATAATCATATAAAATAAACGGAAATCATAAAACTCTCTGCAAAAACAAGTAAAATATTACCGTTTAAGTTTAGGTTTATACCTAGGTTTCCCTTTCCTTCCCACGAGATTAAAATCCATATCCATCAATTGGTCCTGAATCATGTCTGAAGCCAAAGATGAACTTGGTTCATCGATAGTATGTGCAGACTCTTCCTGAGCTAATTGAGCAGACAAAACGTTCGTCAGAGTCTTAATGCTTGTAGCGAGAGGCGAAGTTCGAACTAATTTCGAGACTTTATAGGGACTAAAAGTAGTCTTAACCCGTGGAGTTCTAGAGCTCTGCACAGGTGTTTTTGTCCCTGACTCTGCGTAGGCATATTGCGAGGAGTCTCCGATTCTTTGGGCGGCTTCGGAGGGTCGTCATGCACATCAGACTCTGTTTGTGTTGAGACATTAACTGTCTAGGTACCAACCGAGACAGTTTTAACTGCGAGTCTGGCTGCAACATGTGAAAACGCACCAGAGGGAAGGGTGCGCTGAGAGTATCTTAATCGACGTTCAATTTCCTAGTGACCTAGTGACTTCAATTTCAGGAGATTAGTTGTTTGTTTATCGCTAGACGTCTCCACTAAGAGTGTGCCGTTGCGAAGCTTTTTAACATTTTTGAGTTCGCCGGCAACATGAGCTAGTTGCCTTTGTATGATGAAAGGGGATAATCCCTTCAAACCACCTGGATTTTCAGTCTCATTCTTCACTTTAATCACAAGATATCGCGTGATATACGGTACGATACTTGTCTGTTTCTCTACTGCAATTTTCTCTTCTTTGTCACTGGTAGATTCAGTAGCTGTATGCGCCTTCTTGCTTACATCAGTGACTTTATCTTCATTCTGTCTCTTTCTTTCTTTCTCCGAAGGCGACTTATTAGGATGTGGTGGAGCCATGATGAATGAAAGACGTAAATGCCCACACTTCTCCGTCTTCGTTCTGAGGAGCCAACGAGGCTGCCATGTACTACCCTCATCACCCTTGTCAGCAATCTGGAAATCGAGGCGAAGTCCAATGACTTGGCGTCGAAATCACTTGCACTCCCGACTGATGGATACTTGGGACACCCACTCCCCCAGAGTGTTGGCGAGACCAAAGGTCCGAAGAGCTCCCCAATGGCGCACTTCCCAGTCTCAACGAGCTAGACCATCCAAGAATCTGCTGTTGAGAACTAGGCGCTATCGAATGGTTGCGCCCCCTTTCCCCTGGTCCCAGGGGCCATCGTCAATGCAAGTACATCCTGTCACATCCGTGGTCATTGCGCGGAGGCGCAAGTCACAGCACAAGAGGAGATGAAATGATGATCATCTGTGGATGAAATTGAGATGAATGTGAATGTAGCTCCTCTCTGCTGGTCCTCCTTTCAAGCAGCGTAGGTGTTTAGCTGCGAGGGCTGATTGCAGCCAGCAGAAGACAGCTGGACGATGGGGTCACCAATTCCCTACGCCGGTACAGGTCTTGAGTATTTTGTTTTTCTGTTGCTAAATTCCGTTGTCATTCCAAGATCCAGTGCCTTGAGATTTTTTTTTCTTTGCATGGGTGTATTTTAGTCTCATAATTGTAACAGTTTATGAGGGTTTAGTCTTCAGTATACTAGCAATTCCTAGGTACTATCGTGATATCAATACTCTGACAGAATTAGCCAAGTCAAATATTGAACTCAGAGAGCTTCTCACTTACAAAGTGCTCTTACGTTGACTTAATAATCCAATGTTACGATCATTGTACAAGAATTTCCGAGAAGATACAAGGATTGAAGAAATAATACATGAGTTAAGAAAATGACAAGCCAATCGCTTTCATTACACCCAAACATGTTTTTATGTGTTTGGTAAGGGAAACCCAATCTTGGTTTGCTTGCGTTAAAGATTTGCATATGCTGTGAGACAATTAAGGATTTCGCTTGTAAGGAGTTCCCTTCGCGAAAGGCTTTCCAATTATTAATTTCTCTAACGTAAGAAGAATGCGTGAATCTGGATTAATTACGAAGTGGCTTCTGGATAAGATGTGGAAAATAGAAGCTGACAGTATTTGCAACAGAAATTGTAATAAACTGAGAGTGATTTCGTTGAAGAGTTGAATAATGATCAATTAATTACAAAAACATTTCAATAATCCTGCAAAAGTGACAATTTTTCGCTAATTGATAATTTCATGATCCGAAAAGTGGCCATATTTTTTAGAGAATAAATTTATATTTACCTTTGAGAGAAATGTAAAAGCTCTATCTAATAGGAAATTTTCTGCTCTTTCAAATTGGTCTAGTTCATTTTCTTTCTAAAATTAACCGTTTTTGAGAAATTAGCCGAAAACCGAGTGAAGATGTGTGATCGTCCGCCATTTTCCAAGATGGCGGAGTTAGCACAAGGTGAATCATTCAGGACTTTTAGTATGTTGATTAGGACCACTATTACAACAATCCTGTGAAGAGAAAAATTCATTACTAATTATGTCCACGAGCACCATACACGAGAATCCTAATTCGACTGGCCTAACGGTGGTACTTGGTAGAATCTAAGGGTTCTGTGTTTCTAAGGGCATTCAGAACAACGTAGCTACAAATAAAATGAAAATAACACCTTGTTGAAAACCTTTCTAACCTCATGAGGCATGACATTAAATGTTGTTTACTTATTGCCTTATTTTCCATGGTGTAGTTAAAGCCATAAAAACTAAACTAAATATGTAGAAAAACTTCGAGAGAAACAGGATGCAATACTATTCTAGATTACGCCAAAGGTTTGTCGAGTCAAGTACAAGAACAAGTACAAGAGTTCCAGTATTCGAAGAATCAATTAGAATGTGATCACGGGCGTAGCCAGGGAGGTCGAAGGGGTCCCAATTCAAAATTCGGATTTCTATGTAAAATTAGTAGATTTTTAGGGCAATTATGTACATTTTGCATATTACATATAAACCCTAGATCCGGAAAATAAACTGGTGGACTACTTCCGAAACGAAATTCAGAATACGCGCCCGCTTGTGGTGTATGTCTCTTCTGTAATCTCTACTAGCAGCTCATGTGTTTCGAATTATGTACCAATACGTGATTTTTGCCTTAGCGAATTAATAACAACCATAATAATATAACCTGCGCTTAAATATTTTCGATGGCATTACTTGTGCTTCATTTCTTTCTCTTTCCCCAAATCAGGGACTTGTGGTTTCTGGTTCTATTATTGTCCAGAAAAATAATTTTTGAAAAGCATTCGCTGGCAATACGTATGTTACTATTTTCATAAGGGTTTTTCACCCTAAAGATGTGTAACTCTCTCTCTAAAGCCCTGTTTGTGAACTGTGTTGTTTTTGAACCAATGGAAAAGTAAGTCGAGATTGTATGCCTCTGGATTCTACTCCAAGACCTTCCGAATCTTGAGCTCCGGCCGCATGGTCTTTGCATTTTATATTTGACAACATAGTTTATATATAAGCAAAAGTACGCTCAATTTCAAACTGAACTTGTAAGTATGGGAGCTCTTATTTTCGAGCTTGAGTATGGCGCCCTAAATTTTTCTTATCCCCCCTAAATTTTCCTAGCTCCATATCAAACATATGGAGCTAGGAAAATTTAGGGGGAATAGGAAAAATAAATCGTACCTTGCATACATGCATGGAAATTAAAGGTCAAACATATACTTCGTAAAATTTTAATTATTTTCTAAATCCAAACCTATAACAATTAAGCTCTTTCAACAATGAACAAGAAAAAAATAAAATCGTCACGGATAGGACTCGTGTATTGGTTATGAACTTCCTTCCCTGAAAGAAGTTAGAATTCTCTAGACTTGAATTTGTAGTAGCAGCATTGAAATTTTGTGCAAGGATAAAAATACATTAGACATATACGGAGATAGTGCTGTCATTTTTGGTGAAGATCTTTGTTTTACATTAACCTTAAATATATATTGTTGGTACAACTTTGTATTTTTATAGAGTATATCGCATTCTATTATTTTCGAATCGAATATAACTTATAAAACAAAATATCAGCGCTTTATACATAGTTTTAGAAGAACTTTCCGATAGTAAATTTCAGAAAAGGTGTCCTTGACGACCCCTTACGAAGTTGCAAATTCATTTGGAAATTTCTTGTGCGAGAAATATTACAAAATAATATTCAAAGGTAAATTGAGGACCTGAATTGCAAAACATCCCAAGTCCACCGGAGTATATTTTATTTCAGGAGGAACAAAAACAGTAAGGTTTTGGTATGTTATTCTGTTCAGATGAAATTATTTTATATTAAAAAAGGTTTTTGAGTTGGCATTAAGAAGTAATATTTATGGAAGTGGATAGCCCATGGAACATAAATACCGACGAACAGAAAAAATGCAAATACAAGAAAAGTGGACTTGAGATGTTTTGCAATTCAAGTCTTCAGTTAACGTTTTGTGATAATAAAAGGGCATTGTTAGACGTATCGGGTGCGGTTCGGAAGGTCCATGCAAATTTTATAAAATTAGATAAGAAATAAAGGGGAAGGAGAAAAAAGAAGGAATGTCCATTTTCGGGTTCTGTGCCCTTTCTGTTGGTGAACGTGGTAATATTGAACAGAATATTCCATACGTCCTGAGACGTAGAACTGTCCATGGAAAAAGCAGCTAAAGGATTGGCGAACTACTTTCTGTACAAGGTTTTCATCATTAAAACACGTTTTTTCTCGAAAAAGTATTTTTGAGACATTCCTTGTTTTTCCTCTTACCCTTCAAATGAAATATGTTTGCGATACCTGAAGATAATTTCTTTCCCTTATTTAACTTCCATAAATTACCAGTCTACCTTCGCCATTAACTGAACTTGATTGTTCAATAAAAACCGAAGCAATCACAACAAAAATGTTTGGGAATATTAAGTCGATTGCTGCCTGGGACAAACAATTGATAGACCTACCTACCTATTATTTTCTTTGGTTATTGTTTGCCAAAATAGTACTGACTGTTCTATATTTTGAAGTCGATAGAAAATTTTCGCTTCACCAGCGCTCGTCTGACAACAAACTCGGGCTACATTTTCTCTGGTAATAGGCTGTGAAGTCCCTTGACTATTCTTCGCGGGGAAGGGAACAGTGGCGTAGGTAAGGGAGGATATGGGGGATATATCCCCCGCTTGATTCTAACTTTATGAACTTGGAAGGAGAGTATTTCAACAAGAAAAGAATGAAGTTATGTTTGGAAACATATAATTGTTAGTTAAAATATAAAATTGATTGTAAGGGAGGTAACAGCACTATAGCTTACGACCGTTCCGATATAATTGTAATTCATATTGTTTGTTCATATTGTAATTCATATAATTGTTTATTCATAAACAGACAAGGGTCGTATTGTACATTCTGCGTTGTAGTTTCACATTTAGATAGATGTGGTAAATAACCATTAGGACAACCAGTAATATAAAAATTCTTTGACAATTATATCGATAGTGCCGATAAAAAAAAGAAAGAAAAAAGACGATTTCTAGACAGTAATGAAGAATGTAGTAATTCATGTACGGATAGTCCCAACCCAACGAGGGTAGAACGGAGAAAATTTGAACATAAAATATTTAAAATCTATGGTTGAAGCAGCTACTTTCTACGGAAAGAAATAACTTTAACAGACGTCCTCGTTACATTACATATGAATTATAAATTAAAATTACACATATTGGAAAGTTTCGGTTGTAAGATATAATGTGATCTTTCAGATCATAAGGGAGAAGATAATATTTTGGTTGACTTTATTTTCTATGGGCAATGTTAGTAACCTTTGACCTTGACCTGTTACGATTATACGAGGTCAACGCTTGTTAAATTTCACAAACATCCATGCCCCAGGTAGAATTCGCACCCGCAACCTTACAGACGTTGGCCTAATGCCTCAGACCACACGACTACCTCGGTCGGCTATAAGAGGAGAATAATCCAACCATTAAAATTAATTATTAAGGACTTTTTTGCCTGACTAATTGCAGCTGAATGATTCACTGCATTAGCGGATGAAACTCTTAATATCACTATCACCTACACGGCAAAGTTGTTAACTACGTCAATGAAGAATATGATTTCTTAAAAAGCCGTGACTCAGTAACAATCTGGCAGATTTCCCCTAACTGGAAAATTTTGAAGAAACAATGTCGGGATTTAGTTAAAACGATTTGTCAAATCTTATATATTTTGGTGTTAATTCCGAGATATAATTTAATGAGAAAATGATGGAAGTAGAAGTTCGCTAGGAAATTTATATATATATATCATATTCAGCCGTTTTTATCCATTCCTGGATGAAGGCCTCCCCCTTTTCTTTCCACATATCTCGGTCTACTGCTATCCTCATCCATGTAGCTCCTGAAAAACGCTTGATTTCATCTACCCATATAGTATTTGTACGTCGTCTCGCTCGTTTCTTTTCTCTAGGAATCCAATGTAGTACATTTGTCGTCCACATTCCATCTGTTCGTCTAGCTATGTAACCGGCCCATTTCCACTTCATCATCTTCGCAGTCTTGATTACATCCTCTACCTTTGTTTGTGCGCGAATCCATTCATTTCTCTTACTGTCCCTCTTGGATATTCCTAGCATGCATCTCTCCATTGCTCTTTGTGTGACTCTCAATCTTTGAGTCGTTTGCGCATTCAGTGTCCAAGTTTCACAGCCCTACAACATCACAGGTAAGACACATTGATTATAAACTTTACGCTTCAGACACATTGGTAGTTTGCTTTTGAAAATAAAGTGTAATCTTGCAAACGAACTCCACGCCATTTTACATCTTCTATTTATTTCATCAGTCAACTTGGCATTCGATGTTTTGAGCTGCAACATACTCATCAACTATGCCTATTGTCTCTCCACTAATCTTTTATTTCACTTTTCGCAGAATGTTGATTGTATATGACCTTTGTTTTACTTAAATTCATTTTAAGGACTATTTTCGAACTCCCATTATTCAGTTCTTCCATTCTGGTTTGCAGTTCTTTCGCATTTGAAGCAAACAGGACTATATCATCATCGAACCGTAAATGATGAAGATATTCGCCATTAATTTTAATTCCAACTTCATCCCAGTTTAAATTCTGGAACACTCTCTCCAGGACCGCACAAAACAGCTTTGGGGAAATTGAATCTCCTTGCCATACCCCATTTCCAACTTTAAATGTTTAACTTTCTTGATGTACTCTAATGACAGATGTGGCAGTCGAATAAATGTTTCGCAGTAGCTTGATGTACGCATTTTCGATGCCTTAATGTTCAAGTGATTTAAGTACTGCTGACAAGGAGACCGAATCCAAAGCTTTTCCGAAATCTATGAATCCCAAACATAGTGGAAGTTCATATTCATTAGTCCTTTCCATAACTTCATTCAATGTTTGTATGTGGTCCATTGTGCTAAATCCGCGACGAAATCCGGCTTGTTCCCTTCCCTGGTTAGAATCCAAGACCCGTTCAATACGATTCAAAATAACTTTGGTAAACATTTTATATAGAACTGACGGTAAACTAATTGATGTGTAGTTTTCGACGTGTTTTTGTAGCCTTTCTTGTACAACAAAATTATAACAGCATTATTCCAACTTCTGGGTATTTCTCTCTTCCTCAGGCACATTGAGAATAATTTCGTAAGTTCCTCTTTCATGATTTCACCTCCCCATTTAAACACCTCTGCTGTGAGTCCATCTTCTCCTGGCGACTTTCCGTTCTTCATCCCTCGAAGTACTTTATCCACTTCTGCTTTCATTACATCTGGGACATCTACATCATTTTCTTCTGAGTCTTCATTTCCTAGCTCTTGTTCGTTGTAGTACAATTCTCTGTAGTAATTTTCAAATATTTTTATAATTTCTTCCTTATTTCGTGTTACGGTCCCGTCTGGTCTCTTAACTGCAATTATTTGCTTTTTGCCTATCATGAGCTACTGTTTGGTTTTCTTCAGGCTCTTGTTCTCCTCGATTGTATTTCTAACCAGATTTTCGTTATATCTTCGTACATCCTCTTTTTCTGAAGTTGTGCAACACAGTCACTCAATTAAGAACAATCATATTCGACTGATATTGAATTATTTAGGATCAATGGGAACACTATAGTTTATGTCCGCTTACGGAAAGCGCATTTTTGTGGGATTATGGAGAGTGCAAATGTTTCACCTATAGCATAAAAATTATGAAGTATGAAAATACTGATATAAAAGTATAACGCAATCCATGATTTTACAGAATTAACCCAATTTGTGTTCGAAGCAATTATCGATATTTCTTTATTGAACAATTTCACAAGTTCACATTGAAGGCATGTAATTGATTTAATGCATTTATAATTTATTCGTTATTAAATTAGTATTTTTGTTACGATTAACCGTTGTACATATTCTTACAAAAGAAACACCTTCAGCTTCACCTAGTAGAAGCTGTGAATAATGCCAAAGATGCTGTTATAAAGTTTGAAAGAGCTAAAGCAAATTGTCTGAAGGAAAACAAAGCAAGTCGTAGTATATTTGAGTTTGGAAAAATGTATGAAAATATTTACAAAAATCCAGAAAATGAAGTCTAATTACAGTATACGACATGCCCTTTCACGTATGTATTCCGAATTTTTAGAGTTTTCACGAATTTTTGGGAGGTTTAAAGAAGATCTGGATGTGAAAATTAGATAACAAATACTGCGTCTTTTAAAATTACACCAACAAACTTGTGGAGGTGATTCCTTACATCAAAACAAGACCAAAATTCCTGAGACAAATTTTCGAAATGTGTTTAGTTTCGAAGCTTAAGGGTCCCGAAAGCGTGGGAAAATGAACTTCAGACCCTCACATATCTAACATCACAAAAAGTAGAGTTGATCCGTCAAAGTTCAAAAAGTTCCGTAAAAGACTAAATCTACACTATCCCAAAATGCATCTTTCAAAATCCCACAATGGGCGCGCAAGGGATTCCCCAAAGGAATTAGAGGATTCCCAGAAGTTCTTTAAAGATGGTCGAAATGAGCATGAATGGGACGGTTTTCACCAGGAAACAATTATTCGTTTGAGCAAACTCGATATCTCAATTAGATTCCATACACCGAACAATTTTAAAAAATGCGTCGTTGCATAACAAGCAGGAGTAAGAATTGCATAATTTCATCGAATGTTTTATTTGTTATCAAAGAGATCAAATATCATTGTCCGATTGGATGCTGAGGATGACGTACGTCGTCCTTACATGGGAAGTCTTTCAACTCATGCTATTTTCGATCCACCTCTACTTCAGAAATATTCCGGAATCTCCTACTTCTTTTGGGGAATCATTGCGGAATTTTGAAATATGCATTTTCAAATAGTAGGAAAGGTTTAGTCTTTGAGGGTACCGCGCCGCATCAGCTATACTGCTCGTGGTGTTAGAAATATGAAACTCTAAGAATCATTTCCCCACGCTTTCGGCATCGAGTAGCTCTGAAACTATGCACATTTCGAAAATTTGACACACTAATTGCGAATTTTGAAAGCGAAACTAATAAAAGTGCAATGGAAGCATATCAGATTTCCAAGCTTTAATAAAGTGCTTCAGATTTTGTACAACCTGCACCCACATCTACGCCAAAGATTATATTTTATACTTTGAAACGAATAATTACGTATATCTTTGTAAAGCTCAAACTTTCAAATGTGCCTGAACGGTTTGGTAGTTTTACAAGAGAAAACTGTCATCAAAGTAAACGTATAAGCATTAGTAAATGTTGGTCGAGAAACTCTTCGTTCTTTACAAAATCCAACCTGATGTTTCAAATATGGCTAAATTTGTATTAGAATTATGGCTGAACTATGCAAAATATACGGATGTAACATATTCATGCATTTAATACTTTCCCGCACAATACCGAAATTATGCTGTTCTAAAATTATAGAAAAACAGTCCCTAAATATATCGCAAGTAGGTCAATAGGTGAGTGTGACATAAACATAAGAAAGTGTTTATGTCAACACTAACAGAAGACAACAAACCTCTGGCGATCATAACGATATTGTTTTTAAGAAATTTGTTATGCTGGGTTGCATAACTGACACGGATATGATTTTCTATACATCCCCTCCCTTTAGAAATTCTTATCTACGCTACCGGAATGGAACGAGGGGTCGCATCCACGGATCATATTGTCAGCGTTCTAGAAGTCAAGGCTCACAGTGAAACCTCAATTCTTGCAAAGATCAACTTTACAATTCTTCCTTTACTATGTGGTTTTGTTGATTACGGCTGGTCAATCAATCCTCTAGACACAAATATATGACAGTTTCCTACGCATCAATAATACAAGAAGCGTGCAATCACCCTGGTTTAACATTAAGGGGGAGGAGAAGGGGGTATTGTATGAAGTTCGCCGCGATGGTATGGCAGGAGCTGTTGTCCACTTGTTCCATAGAGGTGAGAGAGGAAATGAATTTAGTTTTATTTATGGCATCCCAGGATCAAGCTGTTCTGTTATACGTCGAGGACCCCACCCGCTCGATCTTAGCTGCCTGCCCATTCGCTTCAAAAAGCATTGTTCCTCGGGTGAATATCTGTTTCCTAATTCCGACGCTAGAGGCAGCACGATACATCTGTTTTAGTCAGTAACTCTTGAGTTTTGGTATAGGGAAAACTGAATCCGAACAAAAACACCAGAGGGGCAAAAACTGGAGCCAAGTTCTTTAGCCCTAAAAAGGTGTGAAATGGGAGACGGATGAGCCAAGTTCCTTGGTGACAGCATGTAACAGGAACAAAGGAACTTGGCGCGAGCTGGCAAAAGCCTTAGGGTTGGGGACGGTGGACGTAGTGGGTTTTAGGATCCCTACCACCCATATAGCTTGAGGATCATGAAACTTGCCACCTCGCGCCAAGTTTCTTTGTTCCTGTTACATGCTGTCACCAAGGAACTTGGCTCATCCGTC
>JAGDQP010027564.1:770-20025 GCA_022664845.1 Lepisma saccharinum
GAAAATGGGGGCAAAGATGTGACCTTCCACAAACTCGCATTGTTAGTGATCGAAAAAACTTTTTGGAAATCTTGCGTTCGCCTCATTTAGAAGTTCAACATGTGATTCCTATAGGACAAAACAAATTACAAGTAACGTATAAAGATTTTGAAAATGAAAATTCACCTCACGCTTTTACCAATGTAGGAGTAGCAGCTTTCATATCCTCGTGGGCTAGAGTTCGTTTATATGAATTACTTGACACTGTAGGTATAGAACGTCTTATATATTGTGACACAGATTCAGTTATATACGTGCAGAAAAAAGACGAGCCATTATTACTACGTACTGGAAATTACCTCGGAGAATTGACTAATGAAATAAAAGATGGGTGGGAGATGCAAAGTTTCGTTGGATTGGGTGCAAAAAATTATTGTTATGCTATGAAGAATCTTGTTACTGGTGAAGTGAAGTATGTTTACAAAGTTCGTGGTATAACTTTGAATTATAGAGCAAAAGAGCAAATAAATTACGAGCACTATTACAATTTGGTCACTGAAAAGTATAATAGTCGTCAAATCTTTAGTCCTAACAATATCTTGCGCAAAGCAGGATACAAAATCGTTTCTAAAGGACAGTACAAAACACATCGAATGGTCAATAATAAGCGAAGGAAGCTTAATCCCTCAAACAAGGAAGATTATTCTACTCTTCCCTATGGATATTGCAGTGCATAATTTTCGTACAAGTTACAAAATGTAAGTTGATAACCAAAACGTTTGTAAAGGAAAATCTGAAAACACCTTTTTGATGGAAAGTTGCAAACTTTTTTTTTCTTAAGAAAACTTCTTTGTAAAACAAAAACAAACTTTTTGTTACGATTTTTTTCTTACAAACTTTTGTTCTTAGAAATTTTTTGTAGCAAACTTTTTTGTTATGAAAACTTTTTGTTCCATTTTTTTTTGCAAACTTTTTTTCTTAAACTTTTTCTTATGAATTTTTTTCTTACTAAAACTTTTTTGTTCCAACTTAAGAAATTTTGTTCTTAGAAATTTTGTTACAATTTTTCTTGTTACGAAAACTTTTTGTTCTTAGAAATTTTGTTACAATTTTTCTTGTTACGAAAACTTTTTTGTTCCAATTTTTTTTTTGTTGCAAACATTTTTTTTCTTAGAAACTTTGTTACAATTTTTCTTGTTACGAAAACTTTTTTGTTCCAGTTTTCTTTGTTGCAAACTTTTTTTTTCTTACTAAAAATTTTTTGTTCCAAATTTTTTTTTGTTGCAAACATTTTTTTTTCTTAGAAACTTTTTTCTTACTAAAACTTTTTGTTCCATTTTTTTTGTTGCAAACATTTTTTCTTACATTTTTTTTCTTAGAATATTTTGAAAAGACAAATACTTTTGTTACGAAATTATTTTTTTGTAAAACAAAATGACAAAAATTTCTTTACCATTTTTTTGAAAAGACAAATACTTTTTGTAAGTTTTATTTAATACTTATGTCAAATATTGTCTTGTAAGGTAAATTTGTTAAAGGAGATTGGAATAAAAATACAAATCAGAATTCTTGTCAACTTTTTATTATCATATTCATTTCATTGTACAAGAAAAGTATTTACTATTTCACTTTATGTATCAGTTTTTGTATTAGCTGTCTTTAAACACATTAATTTATACCAGTTGTTTTCTTATTTCAGCATTGTTTGTATCAGTTGTCTGGAAAAGCATCACTGTTCAATAGCTTGTAGTCACAACACTTTTGTATTACTTGGAAAATGTTTGAGTCTACATGTATCTTACTTATGCACAAATAAAAAAGTTCCTTGTTAGTACAAATCAATTATTTTATTTCCTATACAAATACCAGTCCTTGTGTATATTCAAAGTTGAAAGGAGTGAAGATCTTTGTTGGTACAAGTCCATGGATGCAATGTATCTTTCACCCATAAGATTAAGCGGATTCTGTCCTTGCATTCGGAATCTGTCATCATTTTCTTGTAAGTCGTAAGAAATTTATGCAGTATATCAATAGAATCAGTGTGGGATTCAGTAAATTTCTGGTATATCTGATCACAAACCAAGGGAGTTGTTAATACGTCAACCATACGAAGTAGAATAATTTCCTTGCTTAAGTCTACACACTCATGGTCAAAGTCAAAGGAAATATCGTGAAAGCACTCATCACAAATTATACTAAAGCAAGGTGTCCATTCTTCAAGACTTGACAGCACATAGTCAACACCCACCTCGGCAAATGTACACTCACAGTGAGCCATTGTTTCCTGATTCAGTTGCAGCAGACTAAGTCACAATCGAATCGTCATGGCAATTTATTGACTTCATCAGCCAATCAGATTATTTAAATTCAAATGACATCATTACCTAGTATGCTAGTATTTGTTTGCTTAGTTCTTGTTACAACTCTACAAAAATGCTATTTTATTCATAGAGCCTACTGGAGCACGAGACGAGTGTATTAACACTTTTAAAAGTTTTGTAGTCACAAAGTTCAGCTTTGGATACTCCTTTTGCAGTTCATATCCTGTGAGATATGCAACCTAACAATACTAGTAAGATACTTTGCTTTTGGAAATGTACTCTAACATCCGAGCATATCAGACAATAAGAAAACTATGTGATATCATTTTATTAAAATAATCCATGGTTGGCAACACTTAAAAGTTTGGTATAAGTTGGCAACTCTTGTTGTCGTTGTTGAATTACTATACAAATGGTAAAGAATAACTTATTAAATTATTTTAAGAGGGAAACACTGTTAAGTGTAAGATGACAACACTGCTTGTTCAGCAATGCCAGCTGCCTGTGATATTCTCTCACAGACTCTTTCCCCCCACCTGTCTCCTACTCTTCCTGTTTCAAGTAAACATATGGTTGCAGGCTGTGAAAGCAAGGCATGGACTTCCGGTGTGCAGTGCTAGTTTTCTTAGTGTGTGTGTGTGTGTTTGTGTGTGTTTCTGACGGGGTTCTGCAAAAGTTGGTATGTGCTGGGAATGTTCTTGCATCTGGCGATAACATTCATCGGTCAAGTCCCGTAAACTTATTAAATATTCTTTCATTATACTACTAGCTAAGATTCTGCCAGGGAAAATATATAAAAGTAAGTAATTATAATTTCTCAATACCCATCTATTTTTTCTTTATCTGTCTTACAAAACACTATATACGAAGGCTATGCCCAGTTTAATTCATTCATTAATATATTCAATACAAGTCAGCTACATGGTCTCAGAAAAGGTAGTTTTATCAACCCATGTCGTATAAGGAGAGAGTACATTGTAATTCTAAGATGTCAATCACTTGAATTGACACAACAAGCAGTCCAATAGACCTCATCTTCTTCTTATATTATGAGTAAATGTGGTTCCAAACACTCTTTTTGGCTATAATCAGCTCTTTCTAGCTTTCATTTGATTCAAAGTAGTGCAAATGCTGTTTATCTTCTTAACCAACCAGTCTTTTCGATCATAACGTACATGTAAAATCGTTATATAGTCTTAAAAATACAACTGAAAGAGTAGATGATATCTAAAAATCATGTTCAAGCTACTTCAAATGCCTTTACTCGCTATATATTGTTCAGTATTATATAAATCCACGCTTTTCACCTTCAAATACACGGTCAACCTAGTTTCAATGACGGTTTTCTTGTTACGTATTGACTACATATGGTTCTTAGGACTTCTCTTTGTATTAATGAAGTGCGTAATATGGGCAATTTTGATTTATCAGAGTTGATTTCTCAATTAATATGCAAACTGTACAATAAAATAATGTCTACACTCCATTCTGAACAGTCCCTCACGCGAGAAAATCGAAACAATGAGTCCTTCGTACCATATTTTTCGTGAAGATATAGTTTGTTTCTCTAGTATTCGTGTTGAAATACCTATTTCAATGTTGTATATTAACAAAATTGTATTGCACATGGTCAAATTCGGGGAATCATCCATCTTAGTGGCGCCATTTTCATATTCAAGAACTTGTTTTGTAACAACTAACCTCTAATATAGCGTTATTCTCGTATTTTCGGGTTTCAAAAGTATCTTAAAGACTAGTTTTCTGCTTAAAATCATGTTTGAATATCTCTTTCATAGTGCTTACCGTTAAATAAGAGAACTTCATTCTCTAAGTTTCACATCAATTAGTCCTTTTCGTGTTTAATTAAACCTCTTTCTACTTCAAATGTCACTTTTCTCCCTATATATTGACTGGTAGAAGTCCCTTCCTGATAACAAACACCGAAATAGTTGCAATTTCATCTGAGAAGTCGGCTTTAGGCATATATAATCATGTTTGTGCTATAGATTACCACTAAATAATCCTTTCCAGGGGGTAAAATATAGTGCAAGAGTCATTTCTAGTTACATTATCTGTTAAATAAGTTCTCCAAAGTGATAGTTTGAAGTTTAATTCATTCTTTTCCTATTTCAAAAGAGGTCTTTTCTCCTAAAAACGTCAATGAATACCTATGTGAAGCAGGAAATAGCCTTCAAAACAGTTGCTAATCGGGTAAATTATTCTTAAACATGCGTGACAGAAGACGTATTATATAGGTTTCCATTGCAAAGAACAATAAACACTTTGTATTAGGTTAAAATCAGATTTCAAATATGGTCCAGATGCGTCTCGTATGCTATTCAAAGGAATAATCAGCCTGTATTAACGTAGAATATCTTAAAAGCAGCGTCTATAATTCTGTTATATAGTTTTTGCATGTCCTCTGAGACAATATATATCTAATATTTCAACTTAAAATAGATTTCTACAGTTCTTTGTACACTTTCGGTACGCTAACTAGCTCACAATAGCGATATTGTAGTAATTTCGACTTTAAAAATCTTAAGAAACATCTCAAAAGTAAAATATTACGAAAACTTTTGCTTACAAATGCATTAATCACATATCATATACACTTCTTTGTGTTTAGTAAGTGCACTTCTAGTGCTCAGATTATTCCAAAATTGGTACTAATGCAGTAATTTCGGTTTATATTGACTCAAGTCGTACGGTTCTACATGTAAAATATGTATATTTCATCGTCTCAGGACTTCAAATCATTCATTTATACAGATAGAGGTGTGAAAACAAGCAAAAAACAGTTCTTATGCAGAATAATCACATTTCTGGAGTAGAAATTAATCATAAAAGATGATAGTATTATACTAAATTCTTCTTATACAGATGTCAAAACACAAGCCAGCAATTCCATTACAGGATGCGTAAGTATCTATAATATTTATCCTAACTATGAAATATATTTCGTATGAAACCTCATCGGTTACTTGTTTAAATATTCAGGAAGAGTTATCACACATTTTTCTTATTTCGAGGGAGAAGGTTTTCACTCCTCGAGTCTTCTCTGACACTGCGAAAATTGAAACGATATGTGGCACGAGCCACAACAGATGCCTTGATCTGTTACTTAAAACAATTAACGTCTGGACAGACACACTTCTTTTCTCTAGCCTTCTCCAATCCACGCGAGCCAATTTCCGGTTCCCACGGCTACAAAATTCCCATGCTTCTCTGTGGGGTCAACGGATTGAACCTTGGCCCTAAAGGTGAAGTACTGTGCGGAAGGAAATGACAGTTTTGTCAAATTAATGGCCAAAAATCTCAAATTATGAGTCCAGGTGCTTCCGTTTCGGTGGGTGGGCTCGGACAAAAACGACTCCCACTACACCTTGATGATTAATTACATGATTGAAGGGAAGGGAGGAAGATGACAAATGTCTCTTCTCAAAATTTCAAAACAGAAGAAGCAGAGAGTAAAGAAGAAGTTTTCTCTATATCGACCAGCTGTTTTGCGTGATTTAGCTTCTTTCCAAACACTTCATTTAAATTCCGTATCGTTCAACACTGGCGTTGTGGTCTTGGAAGCAGCACTGAGAAAGACAACCCGGGTTCGAGTCTTAGTGTCTGTCATCCTGACGGACGATTTCGACATATCTAGCGTATGTCTTCTTGATTTGTTATCGAATTCATCTTACGACAGGATAACACAACAATATTAATTTCTAATGAGTGGTCGCTATAGGGTGCTCATAAAATAATTGACATTTATCTTAATTATAAAATAAAATTAAAATAGAGATAATTGCTGGATTAAAACAATAAAATATAAGACATTGAAGGTAATATAAACATCAAATGGCTAAAAACTTGATAGCAGATTGATTATTGAGTATTTCATGTTTGATACTATTAACTAATGCATAGAGTATACACTGTATGGACAAAAAAGTGGTACCATATTGAACCTTAATTATTTATCATATTATTATCGTATTGATGCAATTAAACACAGTTAATAAATTGCTATTACTAAACATTTAAGGTATTCAGTCTATAAACATATCAATTTCATGTATTACTACACCATCCTTCTACCGCATGTTGTACAGACTCCTAAAAATGGCAGAGGACGCAAATTCAAACATGGTGTATAAAAATCCTAAGGGGGGGAGGCCATAGCCGCTACTGTCCCCCCACGATATTGTAATTATTCCCGTAGTATACTACTTGCGTGCAGTGATTCCGTCAGTCCCCCCCCCCTCTGTGGGGAATGTCGCCCCCCAAATCCTCGAGAGTAGCTCTCACTTTAAAATATTTATAATCAAAATCGATAGAAACCGTGCAAAACCCTACTTACACCCTCCCAATTCTGACGTTACACCACCCCCTCAAACTGAAAATTCTGGTGGAATCTCTGGTTGTGTGGAAGATTTGGTCGTCGTGTTGTAGATGAACAAGTACGTTAAATAAGTAATACTTAAACACTAAATCTGAAGAGCGGAAATGTCACTCTCTGTTTCATAGAAAATATGTCCATCAAACATTATTGAATTTCAATAGAAAAGAGTTTTTTTTAAATGAAACACACTCGCTTTGAATAGAAAATACGACCTGCTAAGATGAAATTCCGATGCTTTACGGATGTCAGTTACTATTCAGAACTAAAACAGCAATTTGCATCCTTTTAGAGTGGTTGACAATGCAACATTGGTATTATTGGAGTTCGTTATCCATATTTTTCTACCGCGAAGCTTAAGGAGAAGCCCGGTGCAGGAAATAGTCACCACAATAGCGTATATTTTATCTATGAGCTTTTGCAGTTTTTGCTTGGTTGAAGTCAAGATCATGTAGACCTTGTATGATATATCGCTTGACGCATCCAATCTATTCCCACGTGTAGTATTTACTTCATACTCTGCATTAAACGTAATTCACATCAACTGTCCGCTGTTAATACGATATTGTTGAAAAACAAGTCACAGTGATATCTGACATGAACAATAAGGGCATTTTAATTGTTAACTTTTTGTAGCAGATTAGAAGCTCTAATGTACCAAAGAAAAACGTCTTGAATTCATTTTAGCAATCATTAAAGACCCTTAACCTCTTTCCACTCCACAGCCAAATCATCAACGAGACAAGTCGATTATCGGAAATTGATGACTGAAGGTAGTTTTTCAGTCTCAGAAAAAAATCATTAGTTGGAGGAAATGGTGATGGGCAATGTAACAAAAATTCCCAAGAACAATGTAAGAATAAATAGCCAATTAAAGCAGCCTTCTGTACTGTGGACATGTCATATAGAACTCAGTGTCTTGAGGTGGACATCACTAAACAATCCGGATTCAAGTCCGGCTAAAGGCAGATATCTTACATCTGCCGACACTGAGGCAGGCTAGTAGAAGGAAGATAAACTATTTAAAAAGTTCTAATCGAAATAGAAAAAATAGCTTAGACTCTTGTTTTGCGTAACAAAAACTCAACCAACTGACGACATTCTGCATGATGTTACAGACAAAGTAAACGGTATAGTAGTAAAACTCTTCTAATGATGTGATTCTACAACTTGAATAAGGATTGGCGAGCTACACATCGAAATATGCAAAACGAGAAAAACTATTTCTACATTGAACCCACAAAAACGGGAAAACCATAGTAAAGACAATAGCACTGGACTTCCTCTGAACAAAGTAAAATTTTCAGCTTTCACCGAGGGGGAAGACAAAACCTATGAACAAAAATTTAAAAATACAGAAACCTCCCTTAACGCCACCACACTTTCAAAAAGCCAGAACTTGTTAGACAAGTGTAAATCGCGTTCCTCTGCTATACGCAAGATCACAGGCTCAGTTCTCGTAGAGGTCCATCAAACTAAGGTTTAAAATCCATTTTGTCAAACATCTGTAGGTCCTTAAAAGTAGACTGAATTACTTTAGACGTTAACAACACTTCCACAACAAACAAGCACCAACTGCAAACATTTATACAATAACAACAGCATTAACAATAATAAACATCAGAAGACAGTCACATTGGTGCTGCCGATCACAAAAGACGTGTAGACACTAAGGCTGCTTTTATGCAAAAATGTTTTTCAAGCGACTTTCAACCACACGAATTCTGCGTTCTATAAAACAATGGGAGCAAATGAGTACATTCATGCAAATCAAGCCCGACTTTCCGCGGCCGCGTTCTCAAACACAGCGGTCGTTGATTTACAGAACGTGCGAGGCTAATATTTATAAAACAATCCTCCATCCCGAGAGAAACGAACGATGAAAAAAGAAAATGGCAGCGTTGCAAGGAGTTCATGATAGTTGCTGTGCACCCTTGCTATATATCATTTACAAAACGTAGTGGCAACCCTGACATCTTCATGTTTCTGCTTAGTTTGCTTTCTTTCTTTTCTATTTTTAACCCAGCTGCTCCTGTGTGCTATGTGCAAAGGTCGAAAATTGTTGCCTGTAAAAATTGGGACTCATCATCAGAAGAATACCGAAATGTGAAGACGAATCAATTGATTGAAGTATGTACTACGTTCAAGTCAGAATTCGGATAATTAGATGCCAAGGACAAATTAAATATAAACCCCCATTAATATTTAATAATTATGTTTCTTTATTTTTATTTGGAGATGGACTGTATTTGCGTAACTTCATAAGCACTACTTATAGAGTGCTACTTTTTAAGCCTATCGCCGCCAGGCGTTTTCATAACTTCGATGGATAACGTTATTTTCAATTTGAATTTATTTATGGCCTATTGGCATCTTTGGCTCAACCGGGTTGGATATGCAGGATGTAGAGGATGAGGAGAAATCGACCAGGTACCATCCCGACATCCACCTGGTAGAACAGAGGAAAACTTTGGAAAATCTCAGTCAGAATGGTCGGTCGTGGGATTCGAACCCATGCAACTACCCATTGCCATTTCAAAGTGCAAGTCGTTACTGCCTGGACTATTTTTTTTTAAATTAAAAAGTGAAACGCACCCTAACAGAATGTGCCACCCAACTGAAAACTCTTTAAACTCCGTAAACTCTATATTCCTGATATTTTCTAACTACAGACAACAGCTAAAATCACATCCATGCCCGAGGCGGGATTCGAACCCTCGATCCTTGAGTCGCCAGATTACCGTACTAGCCAGCACGACCACCTGGATCGGCTGCGAGGGCTGGTTGGATATCGTTATCAGAACACTAAAATATGCGAACTGGTAGTTGTTCCATTCCAGGTTTCTCGGGAGATGGAGATTATTATTGAGGTAGAAAGGGAAGAAGTGATTTTGAAATATTGACTTTTCTCCATAATTGTTTATAAGGTGAAGTGGAAATCATAGGCGTCAGGAAGGCAGGAGTGGGTCCAGAGAAAAGGTGGGCACCCTCTCAAGATAAAATTCTTTATTTCTTATAGCAGTATTTCAACAAGTTATCTCAAAAAAAGTTTCCATTTGTTTCTGAACAAATCTAATCCAAATCTAATTTATCTAGAAATATAATTTTTTGAAGATATCCGTGTCTCATTCAATGATAAAACGTAGCAAAATGAGGCGAAATATAATTTATACTAAAAAATTCACTTAGCGGGAAGATATCGAAAATGTCGCTCTTCTATTTTACCATTTCCCCATCCTCACGAAATCCTGTATCCGCCATTGGTGTGTGTGTGTGTGTGTGCACTTAATATTGCTCCGCCTTGGAGAAAATCTTGCCGACGCCCTTGTGAGAAATATTCTTGGCAAACTTCAGCCTTCTAGAACATCGGAAAGTGCATTTGCGATATCCGGGTTGAGGAGTGTTGTTGGGGTACATATTTAATGGGATGATTTCATCTTTATTTTTCCCGTAATTCCAAGCTGCTCACGAATATGCATGCCAAATTTCAGCTTCTACGCTAAACTGTAGGTACCGTTCTCAGAACGTCATCTTCATCCGAAGGAAGGCAATGGCAAAAAACCATCGGTTCATCTGGTCCATGAACCTTAGATCTGCCTTTGGGCAGAACACCGATTAACATCATGCCAACACAGAGCTGTAGTTTAGGATTTCAGCGCCCGGGACGAGTACAGGGTTTAGTTCATTTATCCTATCTCCACCCGAAGTTATTTTATGCAAGTAAAGCATTTATGTCACATGACAGTAAGTCTCATTCCTTTCGAAAATTACCATAGATTAGTGTCAACAAATGGCAGGGCTTGATTTCGGGGTCAGAGGTCTGGCCAGGCCAGGGTCAATCCCGCTGTAGTCTGTTAAGCCCCAGTTTTGTTCTGTGGATAAACAACAATTATTTTATAGCCTCGGTCGAACTAAAATTTAAAAAATGTATTAACTGAATGTTAAAGTAAGTAATTGATACGTAGGCTAGTCCCTGACAGTGCCAAAATTCTCACAAGCATTGTCATGTCCGCTAGCTTTGTGTTTGCTCAGGGTTTCTTTCAGAGAAACCTCTCTGTAGAACAGTTATACAGCTCCGAAGGTACTTTTGAAGGCTCCAGGAAATTTGAAACTAGGAGCGGACTGGCCCGGCAGGAGACACGGAACTTCTCAGGTGCCCCCTCACCCGCATCGGCCCCTTTTGTCTTGGAAGCGTAATTTTACCTAATAAAGAAGACCACTTACTCCACTTTTGTTACTTCTTGTGGCCTTAGGGTTTTGTCGGGATTCTAAAATTAGCAATTTTCACACACAAGACTTATACATAAAGGTAGTGGTGATGTTATAATCTCAGCAGGCCTACTGTGTCAGTAGGACCCTTACAAATCGCTAAAAGGGGTCTGTAAGGTATAATGATGAGTGCACGAGGCTTTAATACATTCATACTCTTTTAAGGTGCTATACTTACGTTTTAAGACTTTGTATTTTGAGGCCATCAGTATCCTCAAGGCCTTTACAAGTTTTGGGGGGGCCACTACCATGAACGGTATTGAAGGCCCTTGAAAGGTGTATTTGGAACCCACGCTAGTGGTGGTGTTATAATCTCAGCAGGCCTACTGTGTCAGTAGACCCTTACAAATCGCTAGAAGGGGTCTGTAAGGTATAATGATCAGTGCACAAGGCTTTAATACATTCATACTCTTTTAAGGTGCAATGCGTACGTTTTAAGAGTTTGTATTTTGAGACCATCAGTATCCAAAAGGCTTTACAAGTTTCTGGGGGCCCACTACCATGAACGGTATTGAAGATCCTTTAAAGGTGTATTTGGAACCCACGCTTCACAACACTCACTAGCACTAGAACTCTTTCGTTTCCTGGGTAGAGCCCTTTGTTTACCAGTCCGTTCCTGTTTAAACTATGTTCCGTATGCTATTAGGAGTGGTGTAACAAGAATTTTCAGCCCCTCTTGCAAGAAACCTTGTCCTGTTATTATATTCCAAATGCAATTTAAGCCAATGATTTATCCACATACCCCTAAGGCCCTAACAACTCCCCTTTTGGGGGGTGTAATATTTCAAATAGTGTTTTCATATTTGTTCTAAACAATGAATTTATTACACTAATGATCCATAAAGTTCCACTTATCCGTATATGCTCAATGAGTGACGATTCAAAGTAAATTTGAAAATTTCACATTCATAAATAATGAAATAGAAAGTAGAAGATGTGAGTGATAAGATTGTGAGAGAAAGAGAGAGGGAACAGGACAAAATGCTTGTGGTAGCACTGCCACAACTGTGGTGTACATACAAAATTTTATGACTGCGTAAGGTTGGAGGTTGAAACAGTTGAAGAGCCTATCCCCAGATTGGAAATAATGAATGGAAACAAAGCAAGCAGTATGATCAAACCAAGCTGAATTTTACTCCCGAAAAACACAACCCAGTCGATGTCATAATACAGTGCTTCACCCATTGCCAAAGGCAGTTTAGAGCAGGAGGGTTGAGTATGAAATGGAAAAGAAGACACATTTTTTTCCTTCGTTTTTGATCCTTCCATATTCCACCATTCAGAAGTTAATTCAAAAGCATTTACTGGTCTTAAATATTTGTTCACAAGAACGGAGTGCCAAGTATGTCGCTAAATACAAGACTAATAAACCCTCTTTCCGTTGTTCATTTACGACAACAATAGTGAACATTTTGCGCTGCCTCGATCCTCGACACAGGTTGAACGAACATTATCAGCGGGGCCTGCTCCTGTGATCTGCATGAATAATATAGCTTTGTACTAGTCTCGCCAAATCCTTTCCAATTATACCTGAGACACCTTCATAGTTCTGATAGTTTCAGAGCTAAAAGGTAGCACCGGAACTCGGACCCCTCCCCTGCGATCTGGAATAATAATATGGGGTGGAACACGTCTCGACGAGCCCTTTCCAACGACACCTCCGCTGCCTTCCTAAGCCTAGTAGTTCCTGAGTTGAAAGTAATCAACAGACAGACGCGCAAAACGAAACTTCGGGGTGGTCTAGCAAGAGGTTAGAGCACTCGTTTTTCTAGGTCACGGGCTCAAATCCCGTCGGGGTCCATTGAACGGAGTAGACTTTCGGTGTACACTTTACCGAAAACCGTAGGTCCTGTCCTAAGAAGCTCACTAGCTCGCTTAGGGCGTTAATAAGAATTCACTCATGGACAGAGCGGTTCTATAAGACTTCACAGCCCTTGTTACTGAAGCCTAAAATGAAATCAATCACTGCTCCTTCCGTTATCTTAGTAGAATCATGAGAAAAGAAAATTGAATATGCATGTCACGAGCTTTCAGATTTGATTGAAACAATTCATATAAATGAAGTCCAAATACAAGTTGTTGCAAAATAACACAACAAACTTTCAAGGACCATAGTACATAAAAAATAATTTAAGAAAAGGTTCTAGTACTCGAGGTGGAAATTTAGGCACGTTAGAAGCTCTGGTTTGCCGAAAGCATGAAGAAATTAGCTATAGAGCTTCATATTTCCAATACCATTAATAATACCATATTTCCAATACCACCAGCGTACTCCGCGTGATACCATCAAAGCCTTCAGACCTGCGCTTTGCAAAATTGTGTAATGGATGCACAGGGGATTCCCCCAATAAAGTAGAATATTCATTTTTTAAATTTTAAGGCCCACCTTCCATCCCTGTCTCATAGCCATCTTAGCTAAATTTCAGATCGGGTATTTAGGGAATATCCGGGTATCTCCTACACCCTTAGAAAAATTCCCTGTCCAACCATTGCACAATTTTGAAATGTAAAACAGATTTAAATAGGGTTTCCTATTTGTCCCGGAAATCCGGGATCGTACTGGAATCGAGATCTGCGTCCCAGTATCCCGAAAATAATTCCCGGTGTGTATAACTGTCCCGGTTTGGATCAAAGAATAGAGAAAACGGAAAATTATCGTTTCCTTTCTTTTCACACGATTATATTTAATTCCATCTATGGGTATAGCAGCTCAAAAAATTAAAAAAAAAATGAATGCATAGAACAAAGATTTAATTCAAGTTTAACATTCAACTACTTTAAATTGAATGAAACATCTTTTTCATTGGGCCAGGGACAAAGAGTTTTGTTGCTCAATGGTTATTGCTGTCGGTATTACCCTTTATTGCCATCTGCCTCCTGTTTCAGAGATATTTGAACCACCGATTGAATTTCTTGGTAATTTTTCGCCGATCATAGTAATCCTAAGAAAAAAATAAACTTTGTTTAATAAACTCAGCAAGGTAACAAAGAGAAATGTTTAAAAAGTTATATAAAATAAAACTTTATGAGGTGGACATTTTAATTGGACGATTGATTAATGTTTTTTACCTTTTCTTTCCTTTTATGCAACAATGGGCACATGCTTCTGTTGCCACTTCGAACAGGAAATATTTTAACAATTTAAAAGTAGTATCACTGTCACTGTGATTACTTAGGTGCAGTCGAATGCTGGACATAATATTGACTTAGTTTTTAACACAAGGAAGTAAATTAAAATGTTTTTTTTTTTCACATTTCAGAGTTTCGTAAATTGGTAGCGTCCCAGATGTTCCCTTTTGAAATAGAGCAACCGTAGGTCTGAAGTATTTTAGGATACCCTGACGCCTCAATTCTTCTGTTAGTGGGATCAAGCTCTAAAACTCATTTTCCCACGCTTTTGGAAGTCTATATCGCTGAAATGAAGCATTTATCATTTAAAAAAAGAATAATCAGGGATCCCGTGAAATTGTTTTGTTTGTGTTATTTTGCAACACCAGCTGTATATAATGAAAGTGAAGCCGTAACTTCAAATTTTACACGAGAAGATAAAACAAAATGCTTCTGCACAAATTTATTTCCAGCAGAGTGGTCCTCGAAGTGATAATAAAAAAAATATATGGAACAATATGCAATGGAAAATCTGATCAGTTACAACTAAAAAGAAAACGCGTAAGTGTAAAAATACTTGTCTTACGAGAAATGTAGTTTGGTAGAAAATAATTATAGCCATATTGGAATAGTTTTGTAACTTCTTTATGGATTTTCGTCACATCGTCTCTTGGGGTCTGTTGCTGAGCGGAGTCCAAATTTAACCCATTGTTGAGCTTCTTTCTCACCAGAAAATAATTGAACTTCTAGTGTCTAGTCCATTAACAGATATGAAAAACAAGGCACGAAGAGTAAGCTACTCATATTTGTAAGTGATTTTGAATGTCTGTTAGAATCAGAGCTTAATATCTGGGGAAGCTAAAGGGCGCAGGGGTGGATTTCGGCCCTGTACTGGCATCGCCGGGGTAGGTCAAAAGTTTCCAAACGCATAGCGGAACAAAGCATAATAATAAAAGTAATAATTATTATTATTATCCTGCAATGACCCGTAATACTGCTACAAAAATGTACCCCTTCGGAGCAGTGGGCCAGGCTAAAAAATAAAACCCAAATCCACCCCTGAAAAATGGGAAAGTTGACTTGCAACATTTGAAATAGTATTATTCTTTCCTGATGTATGTTCTTTATATCTTTTTACTTAAAGTTTTTTTTTCTGAGTTTCTCAGGATTTGCTTGTAGTTGGTAGTAGAAACAATTAATGAATTAAAGAGTCCTGATTGTTTTCATTTTTAATGTCTAAATTTATAACTTGTTTCGTTTTTCTGTTTTAAAAAATCTGGCCACCCTGGTTACACCAAAATAATTCTTAACCTCTTATAAACTACTAATAGCGGTATCTAAACAGCCCCAGTACTAAAGGGGACTAGAGAATTCCAAAATAAAGAATGCAGTACGCACGGATAAATCTTCTTCAATTCTTGCACATAGCAGCTGCTGATCGCAGCTTTTCTCGCGACGTATCGTAAGTGACAAAAAGATACCAAAGAAAAGTGTTTGCTGCCTGCTTTCAAGCCGCAGCGTTTGCATAAAAGGGTCTATCTAACCAACCAGAAAAACAAAGAAACATCAAGTAGAGTTATGACAGAGAGTTATGACTTCACACGGCAGGACTCTGAAGCAAAACCACTAACAAGAAATAAGTTAAAATCTATAAAGAACCAAACCTCATACAGCAAAACGGGATGCAAACTTGGTACAAAGAAGTGCCATAACATTAAAAATTCAAATTGGAATACGAACTGTGATTGTTCTGGGAAGTTCGGGCCACATGTGTCATGCCAGACTAAGTTCCAAAATAAACAAGCAGGTATTTAATTCTAAAAATGAAAAATGACTCAATAATTTTAAAAATTTAATTTTGTACTTACAATGTGCTATTCCTCTTGTATTAATAATAAATAACATTCTTAAAATTATTCAATTTCTATTTCACTTATCCTTTATTTTAACAATTTAATCAAAGTATTTTTGTGTTCTTGCGACGCTGAAGGCAGGCAAGCAATTTCACAGTATACTGGTGTGTCAATGCATACTCTTTGAGAATCACTGTTATAGAGGCACTGTTGTCTAGTCAAAGTTGGACAGGCACCGTACAAGGTTCCTCGGCGATAGAATTGTAACTACGTGCAAACATAATGCAGAATTATTCTTGAGCGGTATTGATATGAAAGGAAAAGAGTATATATTGTAGATATAAACTTCTTTACAGATGACGAAGATAAACGCCTGACTTAAAAACACATTATAAGTAAAAATTAAAACTCCTCTTAAAATCGTTTTATCATTTTTGATTTTCTGACTGAGGTGGACGCCAATTAATTACCATAACATGCAATTAAAAATCACTAACCTACATTGAGTAGCATGTTATAAGTAGTTGTATTAGTTATAAATTTGGTTGTGAACTCCTACAAAAATTCGAAATTGAAAGGAAAAATATAGCATTTTCCTTTACTTTTCATTGTGTTTTAACGTCGGTTTAACTTGAATTTTTATTATTATTATTATTAATAATATATTTTTTTACGTTTTAGTTCGTTTATATTCCCAAACTCGGGGAAGCAATTCTTCCACCCCTGGCCCTCTGGTCGCACATCTCACGGGAAAATAAAGATCTTTTAGCGAGTATTACCTGGCAAGTGCGTTGCTAGTGTTGGACTCGTGATATCAAGTTAGATTGCTGTTGTGGCCAATTCTGTTTATTTTTTTCACTCATAAGAACACTGCTGTTTCCTTGCTACCTATAAATAAAATGTTACCTTTTTCTTTTGTTTTTAATTTCAACATTTTCTTGCGTTGTTTCTATTTTCAAAAGACAAAAATTTGCTCTCAGAAGAGTGACCATTTCTTATCAACTACGAATGGAAATTCATTAGTAAAGATCACATTCCTATTGGAAAGAGTTATCATAGAGCACCTTTTTTTTCGAGCGATGTTTTAATCTTTTTTTTTTCAATCAAATTTCACTTCAAAAGATTGTTTTTCTTCCTGCTATTACAAGACGAAATATTACGTTCTTTCCAAATTATCGTGTAGATTAGGAAAGTGGGTCAAGTACAGGAGTAGAGCTGTAAGTATGTTGCTAATATGTGTAAGAATGTTGAACTTAAGTTATAAAAACTTAATACTTTTGACTTCAGCTGTGCTGGTGGTGGTAGTAGTAACACAGAGAATTATAGAGGAATAGCTTACATTTATAAATAGCCACGTATGTTTTTCTTTTTTCCAAGAAGTTTCTTGCCTTTCCACTAGATGTCTCTGCTCTTAATAGGTCATTTTCGTACCTGATGACTTCTAGCTTAGGATTGGCTTGTATTCCCGCCCGTATTTCATCTAACATGAAATGCTAAACTAATCACACAATTTCCGTTTAGTAGGTACCTTAAGAAAATAAACTAGTAATTTCAGAGACATCTATCAGCGAAGAAAGAAACTTCTTCAAAGCCAGCAGGAAATGCTTATGAATACAGGCCACTACTCACGGATTGCAAACTCAGGAATACAATTGAAAGTATGGAATTGAGGAAACTGGAAGAAGACTGAGATGATATTTACAACTTCCTGATCGTATTAACGAAGATAATTCTTACACTAAAAGAAGAAGAATAACACAAGATTGGGATGAATGAAAGTGTTCAACATGTTGAAGCTGGTGCTTTTGGAAGAACATTACTATTGATAATGATACAATATTTGTATGGAAATTATGAAGGATACTTTATACAAATGTGCAACTAAGAATAGATTTAACCATATTTTGATTCCTCCAAAGCAGAACACTTTGGTGTTCTAAAAAAAACGATTTCGATTTTTCTTCAAAACGGGACAGTAACTACCTGTATCTAATTGTGTCAAGCCTGATTTCCACGCATTTACGACAATGTAAAATATTCAATAATAATATTATTATATTTATAATAATATTTAATAACATACTTAAAACAACATGGTGGCAATGTAGTATTACTAACTTCATATAACATAAGTTCAAACTTGCAATATAAGGTAGCAGATAAATATACATATATTTGATAGGATGCAATACAATTATGTTACATAATAGTTACTGGGTAAACGTTTGAGCAATATACAACTTTTGTCAGTATCAGTCAGTAATTTATGATACTTTCTTCTACACATGAGTACAGTAAAGTTCAAATATTGAATAAATAAAAGAGTACTAAGTCTCATTGTGTAAGATTTTCTCCAAAACTATTTCGTCAATAGTTCCCTCCTGTGCTCTAAAGACTCAACATAAACATTTTGTAATAGTAATCATAATCTTGCGACAAAGAAGGTAATTTCAATTTGCGATATAATCCCCCGCGAAAGGCATGTTAGAGTGGATTCTTTTCAACTTCTTCTTGTTTGAGTAAAATAATTCCATGCATCTGTTACCAAGAAATCACCGTCTAACTTAATTTATTTAAAAATTATAAAAAAGAAGTGGTAATCTGAATTGAACATTGATTTTCCAATAAGCAAGGTTCATTTTAAGTTTTGACCTCCAAGAAGGGGATTTAAATTTAGATTAGGAAAATTATTTTCATAGTGTCAAATCTTCAAGGCTTCGTGACGAACTGTAGAAAATTCCACGGAGATATCTTGAAACGTTTCGTTTTTACAGGCATGCAAAAACAGCCTGCATATGTCTATAATTAATATAATAAATTATAACAGTCTGTCTATATATAATAAATCACAGCCATATTCAATCCACTACTTGATGAGGCTTCTCCCTAGAGAGGGGATTGGTCTACAGCTCCCACCCTGACCAGACGGGTTCGGAGGGGAGAGCCTACGCTCTCACTGTAATTGCCACTATCTTTTATTCATAGCAGCTCTCCAATTGTATCACTATGCTGGGTGTTTACCGTTCCAGATTCACACGTCTTGGAAAAAAAACCTTGGCAGCTCCAGTAATCGAACCCGGGACTCCTGAGTCCGTAGCCAGCAATGCCAAACAGTAGTCATACATATATATGGAGAGGGACTCGGTGAAACCATACTATTGACGTTTAAGTCAGGTAATAACCTTTGCAATGATAACTTCATTTATTATGTAAAAACTAACAGAATTTTAAGCTATCTTCCTCACTATATATATATATATATATATATATATATATATCCTTCTGTAACATGTGCAAATCATTTATGTTATTAAATTCTCTGTAATAATAAT
>JAGDQP010027565.1:0-14421 GCA_022664845.1 Lepisma saccharinum
TTTCAGGAGGTTTAACCTGTTGTAAGCTTTGGATGCGATAGTGCTGAGATGTGGACGCCAAGTGAGATGATGATCAAATGTAATTCCGAGGTAAGTAACTGTTTTGGTTGGTTTTATGAGTGTATTATGGATGGTAATTGAGAGATGATTTGGGTTGCGTTGAATGCGAGTCCGTCGTTTTGGTGGGATGAAAACGATGGCTTGTGTCTTATGTGGGTTGATTTTGAGTCGCCATTTATCACACCAATTTGTGAAACGTTGTATAGCTGCATTCATACAAATGTTGATCTGTTGGATGGTTTTAGCACGGGCGAGGAAGGCAGTATCATCTGCGTACTGAAATAGTTGAATATTGGCAGGAAGTAGGGGAAAGTCGGCGACAAACAGGAGGTAGAGAAGTGGTGAGAGGGAAGAACCTTGAGGGACTCCAGAATGTAGGAAAATGGGATGTGAAAGGGTAGAATTTATGTTGATATAGGCAAGTCGGTTTGTGAGAAAATTATAAATGTAGCGCAGGTAGGCGATAGGCAGACGGAAAGAAAGAAGTTTGTGGATCAGAGCTTCGTGCAGACTTTATCGAAGGCCTTTTCGAGGTCAAGTAAAACCAGACAAGATGGTTGAGATTTGTTGTAGTGGTGACTGATGAGGATTGTGAGCCTAAGGAGTTGGTCGTTAATACTATATCCGGGACGAAAGCCTGCTTGGGTGGAAGGAATAAGGTTGTGGTCGTTCAGGTGGATATGTAGACGATGGACAAGGATGCGTTCAAGAATTTTGCTGAAGGTAGGAGTCAACTGAATTGGACGATAAGAAGATACGGCGTCTGGAGGTTTGTGAGGTTTCAAGAACATCAGAGTTTTTTAGGTTTTCCAGTCAGTGGGTATGTAACCAGTACGGAGTATGAAGGTGTATATGGTGGCGAGAAGGTATATGAGATTATAAGGAGCTTCTTTGATATGCCTGTATGAGATATTGTCCATGCCAGGTGCGGAATTGCGTTTTGTCGTGGTGATGTGTGTGATATCTTCAACTGTAATAGGTGCGGTGAGGGGATTTGCTTGGGAGATCCTATGATTAATGTTGGGTTGTAGGAATGGAGATGCAAGATTGAGTCTTTGAACTGGGTGATGGGGTTCGGTACTGTTGGACTGGAGGGGAGTAAATATCTCCTCAAGGTATTCAGCGAAGGCGGCAGCTTTGTTGGTGTCCGTCAAGAGAGGTTGGTTTTGATGAATGATGGGATAAGGAGTTTTGCTGTATTTGCCTGTTAGTATGTTAAATCTTTTCCAATATTTGGTCGGGTGGTTGGATGTGTTGAGTTTGTTACAGGTTTTAACCCACTGTCTGAGTTTGTACGCTTTGAGATAATTGCGAACGGTGCGCTGGAGTTGACGGTGAAGACGAAGAGATTCTGGGTTTTGGGTTCGTTTATAGTCTTTATAAAGTTGACGTGATCGCGTAATCAATGGAAGGTACTGCGGTGGTAATCTAGGGCGAAAGGTTGAATTTGTGGTGGTTTGAATGAATTTGCGGTTTGGATTGCAGTGGTTAGTTGGTCCAGGCCATTGATAGAGGTCATTTTCGGTTTCTGGGGGATCGACAAGGTCAATTTGTTGGCTTAGGTACAGGCGGTAGGCTGTCCAGTCGGCTTTGTCGAATCGTAAAGTAGTGCGTAATGGAAATGGATTTGGTGTCTGTTGCTGCGTAGGATGGTCGATTGTGATTTTGATCGGTGCGTAGTCACTGCCTATGAGATCTAAGACGTTGATATGATATCGTGAGTTTAGATTTGTTGAAATGATAGCTCCGTCGGGTGTGGTATGGGATTCTGGTCGGGTAGGTTCCGGGATTTGTATGATAGTCCCAGTCGTTTGAGTTATAATGAAATGATGAAATTGGTCTTTTTCGTGCTGCGGCCTACTATGTATGTTAATGTCGGCCATGATGATGTAATATCGGAAGTTACTGGAGATGTAGCGAAAAATGCGTATGGTATTGCATGTCCGGGGCGGATATATATTGTAGCTAGAGAGATATAGAGATTTCTGAAGTATAATGTGGCTATTAGATTCTCAGGTAGTTGAGGTTGTTGTGGATTATGGAGACGATATGGGATGTTCGGAGAGAAACCTATGGCTACACCGCAGTTTGCTCGAAGTGCAGGGAGAGTGTTGTCTTGGCGAATGAGTGTATAGCGTGGTATTTTACAGTTGAGTTTGTTGGTGAGGTGTGTTTCGTTTAACAGAAATGCGTTGACTTGTTCTTCTACGAGCAAATGTTCGAAAAGACGTTTGTATTGGAGCAAAGAGCGTACATTGAGAAATAAGAAAACTAAAGCCATAACGAGCAAGAGAATAATACTGTTGTCAGAGTGTTTAGACTTCAGTTTCGCATGCTGTTGCATGAAAATGTGCATATGGGCCAGAGTAGGTAGCTGTAAAACTGACTTTCAATATTGATCGTGCTGCGAGTTGTATTTGGTGAAGAACATGCTGTCGTTGGAAAGGATGGATGTTTTGTAAAGCTAAAGTGAGAAATGCTAACAGCTGGTCGATGGTGATCGGTTGGTGAATTGATGTGGTTGTTTCAGTTGCCTGAGTGGTTGCTTCATGTGTTCGGATTGGAACTACTAAGTCTGGTTTTGTTGTTTCAGGAATTGGGCGTGCCTTACATTTATAGCTAAATGTGGGATGTTGTTCATGGCAAGTGTTGCATTTGGGCGGCGCTTGCATGTTCGGACATATTTTAGTTGCATGTTGACCGGTACAGAATGCACACGTTGGTTGGTTTGGAAATTTGTTGGTCGGATGAGAGTTGTAAACCTGGCATTTCTCACAGCGAACCGGTAGTGGTGGTGGTGAATGTGACGGCTCCACTCGGTACTTATGTCTATAGATGTATGCGCCTTTGCTTAGAAGTGAATTGATTGTGTCATGTGAATTTGTTAGGACGCGTACGATGTAAGTTGGTCCGGCGTTGCACATGATCCGAATGCATCTATTGATTGAATGGCCTTCTTCGCGGAGTTCAGCTTCTATTTCTTCCGGGGTAATGTTTGGTAGCACGCCACGAATGACGACTGAAAGTGAAGGTGGTTTACGAGGTGGTGGCGATTGCTTAATGCGTTTGGCTTGAAGGCTTGTGATGTTCGCGGATTTGCCGAAAATCTCAAAACTGTGTTTCTTTCTGATCGTTTGTGCAAAGTTGTGGTCCGGTGATTTAATGATAATTCCGTTTTTTGTTGGTTTCAGTTCGGTGATAGATGATCTTGGTACATATTTCGAGAATTGTTGGAATATCTGCTTGGTGTTCTGGTATTTAGTATCATAATTTGTTAGCAAAAACGTATACTGTTGTTGTTGACTAGCAGTGGCATGTTGAAGTTGATTTGGATCGTCAATCTGGATGTCATGGTCTGATTCGGAGTCACTCAGTGTGTGGTGCTTCTTGTTGGAAGACGGAAGTGGTGAACGTGATCTTGAGCGATGAGACTGAGTAGCTGGATGTCTGTCTGAGCTGATAGATTGCCGAGATAGTGATCCTGTTTCTGTGCTGCGAGATTGACGAGATTCAGCTATTATGTCAAGCGACGAATATGGCGGTGGTCCTGGAACTTGTTGCGGAAGATGTTGGTGTTGTCCATGAAGTTGGTCTGCCATTGTTGGAACTGTTGGGCCAGAGGCCGTGATGAGTAGAAATGATCGGTATGAACAGAAAGCGAGGTGTACTACAGATGGATAAATGATCAATCTTTGTGCTATGACTGCTTCTCAAGCTAACTGTCACCCTCCGCCACTGAACAGTAGCGTCAATCTTATAGTACTCGTACACGTGTTTTTTCTCGCTTGCGTATGCTTCACAAGGTCCTCGAGAACACGTTAACAAAGCACAGATAAGCTAGGTTAAGTTATGTGTAGTACATGTTCCAATGAACTTTTAAAATGAAAAAAATATTTATTATTCATATGAGAGTTAGAAACCAGGCATTCGTTCTGAAAAATGAATTTACAATGACATCACAAGAGTTAAGAGTTATTGATTTGTTGAATTTACAAGGGCTCTATCACCCTTCCTAAAAAGAATTTTAATAAAGTAAAATTATCCTATTCATTCTAATGAATTTTTTTTTTAAATACAAATTGATAGTCATGGTGGAGCCATGACTATCTCCCACACAGAGGGTTACGCCCTCTTCATAGGGAAAGAGAAGTTAAAATATGGGAGAAGTGAAGGTATAGGAGTAGGGCAAAGAGAATTTTCATGATATGATCATATTTTCGATGAAGAGGCGAATGTAATTATGAAGTTAAACACGCCACATCATCGGGTTTAAATTAGTAGATGCAAATGAAAGTTATCTTCTGTCCCCGGGGCGATTCCGGACGCTGAGGGTGACATTTGGTGCCCTGCTAGTAACAGTGGGACTATTGTGCATGTGATGGAAGTATGAAGTTTGGTGGTTGTGAGGCAGAGAAGGCTGTGAGGTATGGTAGGTCTGGATGATTGTTGGGTAGGACTGAGAGGTATATGCTGATCAGGAGTGATAATGGGCTTGTAATGTTGGGTGGGCGCTGAAGCTCGTAGGTTCCATCAATGTGCATGGTGTCTAATAGTAGGGGGTGCAAAGTTTCATAGCGAGTAGCGATGAAGCGCTGTCGTAATGTTTCAAGGTGAAACAAGATATGAGGCATAGTGACGCGTACGTATAACTCTGCGGTGGGGCTAGGTAACTGTATTCGGTAAGCTAGGCGAAATGCATGTCGTTCTAGTATTTTTAGTTTGTCGTAAAATTTCTGCGGCGCTGCCAGCCAAGCTACATGACCATATGTCAGGACAGGACGTAGAAAGGCTTTATAGGTGTTGAGAACGGCAAGTGGTGTGAGGCCCCATGTTGTACCAGTAAGGCGTTTTATTAGATTGAGTCTATTGTAGGCTTTGGTCGTAAGATATTTTAAGTGGTCATTCCAGGTAAGATGATGATCGTATGTGAGTCCTAAGTATTTGACGGTAGTAGTAGGTTTGATTCTAGTGTTCTGTATTTGCAAGGTGAGAAGAGTGGGATTTCGTTGAACTTTGGATCTTTGTTTAGGTGGAAGAAATATAATGGCTTGTGTTTTTGCAGCGTTTATTGTGAGTTTCCAAGATTTACACCATTGATAAAAGGAGTCTATTGCGGTTTGCATGGTTCTGTTTATTTGCTGAATGGTGTTGGCGGTGGCGAGAAATGCTGTATCATCTGCATATTGGTAAAGCTGTACGTTTGCAGGCAGTGTGGGTAGATCAGAACAGAACGTGATGTATAGCAGCGGTGAGAGAGATGAACCTTGTGGTACTCCGGTATGTAAGAAGATTGGAAATGAACTGGCGTTGTTGATGGTTATGTATGCAATGCGATTTGTGAGGAAGTTGTAAATATAACGGATGTATGCGGTGGGTAGACGAAAACGTAGAAGTTTCAAGATGAGTCCCTGGTGCCATACTTTGTCAAAAGCTTTCTCAATGTCGAATAATATGAGACAGGATGGTTTGCAGGTGTTGTAGTGATTGGTAAGACGGAGTAGTTGGTCCTGGATACTATATCCTGGTCTGAAGCCTGCTTGATGATCTGGCAGCAAATTATGATCCTGGAGATGGATGTGAAGACGTCTGACCACTATGCGTTCTAGTATTTTGCCAAGTGTGGGGGTTAACTGGATGGGACGGTATGAAGCGTTACTTCAAAGGTATACAAAGTTCCGCAATTAAATACTTGCTCGATTTTTATTTCTTACTATATCTTAGATAAAATGTGCAGCTACTCTCAAAAAGGTTCAATACACTACTAAAACAGTGTTTTACACTTTAATAGCGCAATAAAGGCCACACGAAATTACAGGCACTAAGAGGAGTTAGCTACTGAAAAACATGCATTCAAATTTTCTGCCATCTACTGTGCACTAGGCAAACTAACGTATTAGTCAAATTAAATAATGTAATATTCATGTTAAGATTGTCCCCAGCAACAATCTGTCAATTAAGTTTTCGAATTATTTTGACAATAAATTTAATCTGAACTGTTAGTAGCATCATGATTTTGTATTGTGATAATTTATACTAAGGAAAAACATTTTTGTATTTTAAATAATAATCCACTACTTGCGACCGTTCTCAAGTATTTAATTTGCTATTGGTTACTCGTGTTTTAACCAAATGAACCTTCTTAAATCACCTTCTTCATGGTAAAAGGTACTTTGGTTATCCTTTTCGCTACAGTAAAATTAAGTAAAAATGTCTTTTTCTACATTTATGAGTTTATAATTACACCGTTCCGCCAAAAATATTTTTCCAACTTCAGCTGTGTATAGAGTACAAATTCGATTGTGATTTATTAAAACTAGCATTCATTTGCATTTCTAAAGATGTCATTTGTGACGTATTCCGTGCTAGCTTTTGCACGCTTCTAGCTCCGAAACATACCGATTTCGAAATTTCATAAAAAGTTTTTTATTATTATTATTATTTTATTTTCGATTCCCTACATGGTGACACATCATTTATTTTTAACATCCCCATCTTTCCCGGCTCTGCGAAGGAACTTTTTCCAAAGCGAGTGTCTGGAACGGTGCCCACCATGCATCGTGATGCAATTGGGGAGCTGCTGTGAATAAAAAGACAGTGGCGATCACAGTTGACAGCTTTGGCTCTCCTCTCTCAATACGTCTAGTCAGCGTGGGAGCAGTAGACCAACTCCTCCCTCCACAAGAGGCCTCATCAAGTAGTGGGTTGAATATGGCTGTGAATTATTATTATTATCATTATTATTATATACTCAGCCTCCTACGAGTACTGGAGTGTTCTTGCTACTCGTGGGCACCTTGGGAAGGTAAAGGCGGTCGAGTGTGGGACTGACTACCCCAGCTCTCTTCGTGACGTAGGTCGAGAATATGTGGAGCGCTACCTCCCCCAGTAGCACACATACGTTGAAAATACATGGATTAAACTTAGTACCGAAACGTTATTTTAACATTGGAAAATGTAAATGAACCGAAAAGTCCGCCTGTTCATCGGTTTATTCCACGTTGAATAATGATTGAGAAGAAACAAGTTGAAATCAAGAAGCGGACGATGAAGAAGCGGGTTCAGTTAACGAAAACAGCGCCTGGTTACTGTCTATTGGTATAAACATATTTAGTTGCTTTAATCATGTTATAAAGTATTAGTTTTCCAACAATAAATAATCTCAGCGGCTGCTGTGGGGTTCGAAGCTGGAACGTTCTGCAGTCCTCCTTGGTAGCTCGACGCGTTGACCACTTATTGACGGATCCACCTTGAGAGTCCACTACTCTTTTACTGTGTCTATTAACAGGCAGTCTAGAATGCAGCTGCTATGCGTTGTTTCAACATCATGTAAGGATAAGAATAAAGAATACTTTCCTTCTTTCTTGTCATGAGTATTTTCCCTTCTTTAAGACTGACCATCGCAGCACAATTAAATTTTTATTTCTCAATAAGTGTAATATGTTGCCTTAGAAAAACGCATATACATCGAAATCTATGCCATAGTTGAAAACTCTTCACATTAACGCCCTATTAACGAAATTAAGTGTTCGTTAAAATATAGTTTAAAATTCAATCTGTTTTCAACGTGCACATGCGAACATAAAAATTAGTTTGTGTCATTCGATTAGTTTTTAATTATTTTTTTCACGTGACATTAGGAAGAAGCACATTAAAGAAAATCTATACCATAGGTCAAAATAACATATTGAATATGTGAGGCTTTTTGGTAGTAAACAATTTTGGGCGGAGTTAAGGAATCAAATATTTAATTATTCAGGAGCCTTTAGAAATAAAACATATTGGCATACAAATTCAGCGAGAGAAGGGAGTGCCTAGCATAACCAACATTACACTTGTGCTAAGCTGCTTGTAAGGTACAGGAGGGTCTATTTTCCAAGTAACACGAGACGTGAATCAGTCTTTGAAATCTGTTGTTGATTTATAATTTAATTCTTGAGTTATGCACGCTCCGGACTATGCATATAACAGTATATGCTGTAACGGTAACCAAAGTAAGTGCATTTGTAATTTTCCTATTTTTATAAGTTTCACTCATATTCTAAATTTCGTATTTTACAGTGAAGGATGTCGAAAAAAAAAGGGAATGTAAATTTCTAGTTATTTTGTTTTATAACTCATTCTATTGGGGAAATTGGAACTACAAAACTCTCAAAGAACGAAGGATTTAAACTAATGACAATATTATACATAGTTGGTCAGTTTGTTAAACAGTAAGCGATTAAGATATTCAATCTTGATTTTCTCAGTCAACCTGTTTTATGAAAGGCTGTGGCCCAATCCTAAATACTTCCTTCCTTTCCTTCCTTTTGCTGAGAAACCGAAGGAGTCAAGGAACGGAACCTTAGAATGAGTGTAGAAAAGGAAGCATTTTGGACGTTGTACACTTGGCGAATATAGCGACATCTTTCAAAAGCATTAGAAGCGTAAACAAGTGTGCAGCGGGTGGCGGGATAGGAGTGGTGGTTGTGATATCGTAGGCAAACAACCCCCAATTAAAAAACACGAATAATTAGAAACGCAAACACCTGCGCAGTTGTACTAGTTTTGCAAGACGCTTTGATTGCGTGAGCTATCCCCTCTCCTTCGCTCGAGGGGTATTGCACGGCGCGTATTTTTAAGACAATTATTTACAGGGGGCAAGGGGGCGCTTTACCCTCCTCCCCTACCCGTAGAAAATGATACTATTACTAACATGGCATAAAATGTGGGGATCATGTGATTCATGTCAGTCAAAAAAAGAAGGCAGTATGTGTATGGGTGGTCCTTTCCCCCTCCCCCCACAAAAAAATCGTAACCTGAGCGCTCTTGGTCATATTCCTTATTCATTACGTGTACCGACCAGTAAGCAGGCCTTTTATTACAATTGCAATTCTTCACGTTCTTCTCTTTGAAAGACTTTCCAGGGAGCAGCGACACATAAATGTTTCAGTGCTTTTTGTAAGTTGTATTATTACATAAATCAGCGAAAAGTTTTCAAAGCGTTCCAAATGCAGTGCAAAAGAAATGGTACTAAAGAAATTATCAACAACGTGATGCGTGTAACAAATTGCTGGAATTTTTACAGAGTAACTGCCTATTATTTGAAATCAATTTTGTGACATTTTCTATTCCTCAATAGTACAATAAATATGTGTTCATTAAACAATATGAACAAGAAGAATTATCCTGAATATCCGTATATATCCTGTCTTGATGACGGAATACAGATGCACCTGTCATTATTAATGCACATTGCACATAAGATGGATACTGCTCACCGTTGTCCCGTGGCTAGGCTCGTGAAATTCTGTAAAACTCGAAGCGAACGTAGTTCAGTTGGTACAGCGCAGAGATTCCGCCCGTAATTTGTTTGCGGGGGTGTAAAGCCAGGGACGGTTTCTATAGATTTTTGACTATACATTTTAAAGTTTACAGTTTTCTAGAAACGTTGGGGGTGACACCCCCACAGGGGGTCTGACAGAATCACTGGTAGAGCGTTAGATTCTCATTCAGGAGGTCCTATGTTCGATATCAGCGACCGACCATGCCGACAGGTTTTTCCCCGGATTTTTTTCAGTCACTTCAGGCAAATGCCGGATGATACCTTCAACTTAGACTCTGGTCGACTCCTTCTCTTCCTGACCATCCCGGCTGAGGTTTTCCACAGTTTTTCCTGCCACGTCAAGGAAATGCCTGGATGGTACCTTCAACTTAAGCCTTGGCCCTACCCGCACCCTTTCCCCTCCCCTGAGCCAGGCTGAGCCTTAGATGACTCAAAGTAATAATTGAAGTTCAAGTTCGAACCTCACGGGCGACCATCCTGACAGATTTTCCAGGGTTTTCTTTCCTCTTTACTAAGCGAATACCGGAATGGCACGTAAGTAAGATCCTGACCGCTACCTTTCCCATTCTTTCCTTTACCATATGCCGGGTCGATTGAAAGTTTCTTAACGTTATACTTCAATTCAATTCAACAAGAGGCAGTCTAACGTGATATTAAAAAAAGAAACAGCAATACATCAGATTATTTATTGTAGTATTTTCCTATCTTGTAGACAACAGCAGAAGAGAATGGACCGCACCACATACAGCGTCTACTAAGAATAGGGCTTTAACAAAACTTCCTTTGATTTTGAAACTATCATCCCCAACAACGCAAGATAACGCTTACCTAAAATAAAAAATGCTTTCTTCCCCTGTAATTTTTTTTAAATGTTTGCTGCAAATAATAACAGAATCTTATTTTGAACAGAATCTTTGAAATACCACGAAAGAATAAACAAACAATGAAAGAAACGACTGACTAACTCCATTGATACAACTGAAGGAACAACGGAATGTTCCTTCCGCGGGATTACCCTCCCCACACCATCGGTTTCAACGCGAGATCACTTTCTCCCTGCGCAATGCTTTCTTCATCCGTCAATTTATAGGTGGCGCTAGTTTCTACATGAAACAATTGAACGCTAAAGGGTACGAAGGATGCACTGCATGTATCCTTGGCCGAAGGAGGCAGAAAAGGTCAGAAGGAAAGGAAAAAACGTTATATGATCAGTCCTTAAGATGGCCGACCTTCCGGTAGGAAAGGAAATAGGAGATGAAGGGTGTATTTAGGATGCAGCTTGTGTCTAGCGCAACGACGGTTTTCTGTCGTTGCTTTAACTTACCCCTTTTCCGAATTCAATGGTCCTCCGTTCCGTTCCGTTATGCTATGTTCCGTTCACTTCCGTTATGCACACTTATCCGAATTAAATGTGTAAAATTTTAACCACAGATGTCACCCAAGTCTTGAAACAGCTGAAAACCGCTGAAGCGCGTAATGCGATTCAGTATTGGGTTGCGCGGTTCAAGGTAGATTGATGCGAAGTGAATAAGTCAAAAAGCAACATGGATGAAAATAGACGTATGCGTACAATTCCCATAGTTGTAGGTATTCGGCATATATTAAATAACAACAGACGAAGATTGATAGCAATTCGAAGGATGATCAAAGTTCTGCAGATTATTCTGGATGTTTTTGCATGATAAGTGCGTCTCATGAACTATGAATCATTAATTAATGTTATACCAGTATCTATGAATAACCACCTAAGTCGTGAGCCTTGACAACGTTATATATTTGAAGTTCTAAAAAACTTCAAATAATTATAAAAGTTTTTAATCTTAGTATTCTTAAATAAACTGCTCATAAGCAAGGGCGTCGCCAGGAATTTTCCCAAGCGGGAGCAATTTCAGGAGATTATATATACCGGGACAGGACCGGCAAACCGGAACTGTCACCCCAAAAGGCTTCTGCCACTAACTGGGAGGAGTTTATTCCTCTTGCTTAATTCCTCTTGCTAAGGTTTAAGGGAACCGACCGGGGTAGACGCCTAATGTCCAATCCATACGTTCACGTCGTGGAGCCTGTTAGTACCCAAGCAACTGCTTGGCGAACGAACATGGATGGGCTGCTCACCAACCCGCATTAGCTGACAGCGTGGTGAGTCAAAAGTCATCACCCCTCCTTTCTTTACACATGATGGTACAAGTAAGGAAACAGCCTCGGAGGACCTCATTGCCCGAGGACAGAATGCACCTGGCAACGGCAGCGGTCAGTCCTGCAGAAAGTCAGAGGACCAAAATGCCCGGTTTGGACTGTAGACTGCCAGGACACTGACACGGCAACTCGAATGGACCTATACGTGGCGACTCTCAGCTGTAAGTCACTTGCAGGAGAGGACAAATTAGAAGAATTGCAGAATGAACTCAAAGAGGATTAAGTGGGACATCATAGAACTATCAGAAGTGTGGAGGAAGAATGAAGAACAGTTGGAACTACCTTCGGGGCACACGTTCTACTACAAAGCAACAGAAAATGGAAAACCGACAGGCGTTCGCTTTATAATTAATAAAGACCTGAAGTCACGGATCACAGAAATTGAAGGAATTTCAGATAGAATCGCACGGGTAGTAATAAAGATAAACAACAGATACAATATGGAAATTATACAAGTGTATGCTCCAACAACATCACACCAGAAGGAGGTAATCGAAGACCTATACGAGGAGATACAGAAGATTTTGGATAGTAGCAAATCGCATTACAAAATTGTAATGGGAGACTTCAATGCGAAAGTAGGAACCAAGCAGAGCAGTGACACGAAAGTGGGAAACTTTGGATTTGACAAAAGAAACAAGAGAGGAGAGAAGTTAGTGGATTTCTCAGAAGCCAACAGACTGTTCATTTCCAATATATTTTTCAAGAAACCGCCCCAGAGGAAGTGGACATGGAAAGATGGGACCAAAAGCGAAATAGACTACGTTCTATCGAATAACAGGGTAATTTTGCAAGACATGTCTGTTCTCAACAGTTTCAAAGTCTCGAGTGATCATAGGATGGTAAGCTGAAACTAAATACTAGACTTGAGAGAAAGAAGCTTATCAGAGGAAAACCGCCACTTTTAGATCTGGAAAATCTAGAGGAAAACAGACATTCGAGATAGAACTAAGCAACAGATTTAGCACCTTGGAAGAGTTAGAGGATGAAGAAGACATCAACAGCAGAAATACAATACTACCCGAGATATTAAGAGAGACAGCCAAGGAAATAGCAGGCACCAGAAAGAAAAGAGAGAACAAAATCTCAGAAGAAACTAAACTCTTGATGAAGAAAAGAAGGGAAATGAAAGAAGAGGAAAATTACGTAAAAAAGGATTGAATACATAGAACTAAATAAAACCGTAAGGAAGAAAATAAGAGAGGATATACGAAGATATAACGAAAATATTGTTAGAAATACAGTCGAGGAGAACAAGAGCCTGAAGAAAGCCAAACAGAAGCTCATGATAGGGAAAAAGCAAATAATTGCAGTTAAGAGACCAGACGGGGCCGTAACACGAACTAAGGAAAAAATTATAAAAATATTTGAAAATTCTACAGAGAATTGTACTACTCCGAGGAAGAACTAGGAAATGAAGATTCAGAATAAATTGATGTTGATGTCCCAGACGTAATGAAAGAAAAAGTGGATAAAGTACTTCGAGGGATGAAGAATGGAAAATCGTCAGGAGAAGTTGGACTCACAGCAGAGATGTTTAAATGGGAGGTGAAAAGATGAAAGAGGAACTTGATAAATTATTCTCTATGTGCCCGAGGAAGAAAGAAATACTCTCAAGTTGGAATAATATCGTTATAATTTTGTTGTACAAGAAAGGGGACAAAGTACGCGTTGAAAACTACAGACCAATTAGTTTACTGTCAGTTCTATACAAAATGTTCACCAACGTTAATTTGAATCGTATTGAACGGGACTTGGATTTTAACCAGGGAAGGGAACAAGCCGGATTTCGTCGTGGATTTAGCACGATGGACCACATACAAACATTGAATGAAGTTATGGAAATAACTAATGAATATGAACTTCCACTATGTTTGGGATTCATAGATTTTGAAAAAGCTTTCGATTCGGTCTCCTTGTCAGCAGTACTTAAATCACTTGAACGTCAAGGCATCGAAAATGCGTACATCAAGTTACTGCGAAACATTTATTCGACTGCCACATCTGTCATTAGACTACATCAAGAAAGTGAAAAATTGGAAAGGGGGGTAAGGCAAGAAGATTCAATTTTCTGCGGTCCTGGAGAGTGTGTTCCAAAATTTAAGCTGGGATGAAGTTGGAGTTAAAATTAATGGCGAATATCTTCATTCGCTGATGATATAGTCATGTTTGCTTCAAATGCGGAAGAACTACAAATCAGAATGGAAGGACTGAATAATGAAAGTTCGAAAATAGGCCTTAAAATGAATTTAGGTAAAACAAAGGTCATATACAATCAACTTGCTGCAAAGAAGGAAATAAAGATTAGCGGAGAGACAATAGGCATAGTTGATGAGTATGTTTACCTAGGCCAGCTAAAGACATCGAATGCAAAGTTGACTGATGAAATAAATACAAGATGTAAAATGGCGTGGAGTTCTTTTGGAAGACTACACATTAGTTTCAAAAGCAAACTACCAATGTGTCTGAAGCGTAAAGTTTATAATCAATGTGTCTTAGCTGTGATGATGTACGGCTGTGAAACTTGGACATTGAATGCTCAAACGGCTCAAAGATTGAGAGTCACACAAAGAGTAATGGAGAGATGCATGCTAGGAATAACCAAGAGGGGCAGGAAGACGAATGGATTCGCGCACAAACAAGGGTAGAGGATGTAATCAAGACTGCGAAGAAGCTGAAGTGGAAATGGGCCGGTCACATAGCTAGACGAACAGATGGAAGGTGGACGACAAATGTACTACATTGGATTCCTAGAGAAAAGCAACGACCGAGATGACGCCCAAATGCAAGATGGGTAGAAATCAAGTGTTTTTCAGGAGCTACATGGATGAGGATAGCAGCAG
>JAGDQP010027565.1:14821-24886 GCA_022664845.1 Lepisma saccharinum
AGATAGATAGATAGATAGATAGATAGATAGATAGATAGATAGATAGAGAGATAGATAGAGAGAGAGAGAGAGAGAGAGAGAGACGTCTTTTCATTCACTTTCTAGAGGAACTGCTTCGACTTCATAAAACAGAGTACGTTCAGTAGAAATAAAACTTACATAATATTGCAATAATGACGTCGTGCTTTTACTTTCGATGTTTTCACATAGTGTGTTTGTTGGACATAAATTGGCGTATTTGTGATTATGATTATGTGAAATAATTATGGTTAAGGAAATGTAACGGGTGAATCTCAAATAGTTTTTTATGGAATGCATGCAGTGAAAAGCATAAAAACATACATCAAATATATGAAAATAGAATAACATTTGGTATAAAATCTTAAATCCGGGGGGGGGTTGCAAGTGCCCCCCGTCTCCCTTCCTACCAACGCCCTTGCTTATATGTTACCCTCTCATCTATTAATATCTACGCAGAATCCCATTGGGGAAATCTAACTTTAAAACTTTATTTTTATATGACCCAGTTTAGTAACTTTGGACTTCGGCCCGTCACGATTTGCCTTTAGCTGTTAAGTGTTAAAATCCACACCCATACCCCTGCCGGGACTCGAACCCGGGACCGTTGAGTCGATAGCCTACCGCCGCAGACCGCTCGACCAGCCGGCCGGCAAGGAAATCTAACCAACAATATTAGTTTCATAGTGCGAAGCCCTCAAAACATGGTACAATATCGATAACATAATGTGAAATCAAATATTTACATTCAAATACTTCGGCACGGTCATTCATTTTAAACTTGCAACACGTAATCAATTCTACACATCTGTCCCAACTCCCAAGTGAAGAAGGAAATTTTTCATGCAATATTCCGCTCGTTTTTCTTTTCAACATGACAGCAGCGCGTAACCGAACGGAGGGTCAAGTGACCATCTGGTCCTACGTTGCTCCGCTCACTTCAACGCTCCGTCGAAGGGGGAATTCGGATAATATCGACGGTGTATCCGACGGAGCAAGGGCATAAAGTGCCAATTCGGAAAGGGGGTTAGTAACCTTACAGGTTAATTTGTTAGAGCAATGACGGACTGCGCACGCAGGCACAGACAGAAGCAAGCTATATAATGATTGTAATGATGTTAAAATTAATATGTGATGGTGAGATGTCCATTATTTACTGCTATAAAGGGGATTTATAAGGACATTGTCCATTTAAACTTCTAAAGGAGAAATGAAGATAAAAATAAAATTTTACAAGTTCTTGTAATAAAGCGTTATTCTCAATTTATACATTCAAGTATGGAAGGTGGACTATTTTAAATGGTTTGTTTATCTTGTGTTTATTTAATTAAAGCAATTGATGTCTTAGCTAAGTTACACTTTGAAGCACCCATATGTAAGCAAATTCTCATGTATTTAAATTAAAATTGCAAACGTTCCCTGGCTTTCAGAAACAGACGTCGAAACACACTTTTTTTTTCCATTCTATAAAAAGTTCCTTAGTATTCGGTAACGCGTGTTTCTAATCCTTTCAGAGATGGTTTTAACCTCACGAATAATATATATATTAGAAAAAGTTGAAAGTGACAATATGGAAAACGGATATTACGCCAGTAATACTTTCCGCTTGCTAAAGTTGGAGCACAAACAAAGTGCAAGCCTTAGAAAATAAAGTCTTGAGAAAGATACGGGACGAGATGATCGGAGAATAGAATAGACTATATATAAGCTCCAGCCCTACAGACTGTAGGATTCCCCCAATATTGTAAGAATAATGAAATTACAACGGCTAAGATGGGCATGCGATGTTGCTCCGCGAAGGTTATTCTACCCCCCCGCCCCAATGCCATAGTGTTTGGGAAGACGTAGACGTCGTTAAGATGGCAATATTAGAAAGGATCTACGAATGGTGGGCGTTCGTGATGAAAATTACCTTGAGCTTGCCAGGGATAGAGTCCAATGACAGATGTTTTCTACTGCGGTGATGAACTTATGAGTGGCGTAAGCCATAGTGTTAGTTGATGAAGAAATCCGTAATTCTCTATTAGCCACCTCTGTTATATGGCTTTAAACGTACGGTACTTCAAATGTTGTGTCATGATTTCGGAAGAGTAATCTTCAGTGATCTGGAAGTTCTAAATTGACTACGTTGGTTCAGAGTCTGTTGTATGTTTATAAATCAGACTCGGTTAGGTAACATTAGGTTAGTTTACGCTAGAAATAGTAAGCTTATTGCTTATTTAAAGGACGCTCGAATTGACCTGGCAGAGACAAACTATAGGCATTCAAATCTTTATTGCAATTATTTGCACCATACGTATACGCTATATAAAATCTTTGCATTCATACCGAAAAACGTCACACTCTATCTCGACATGTTTCTGAAGGCTAGGGAACGTTTGGGCAGTCCGTCGTTGCTCTTACAAATTAACCTGTAAGGTTATTAAGTTAAAGCAACGACAAAAAAAAAAAAAAAAAAAAAAATGGCGTTGCGCTAGACACAGCCTTTATGAAATTCCTTGTTTTCTCCCGTTATCCTTAAAGTACTTCTAGAATGGTAGTGTAGAAGGTTTAGTTTTAACTAAGCTTTGTTTAACCCAATTGTTTTAAGCTAGTGATGTGACTGACAAACATATCATAGAGAGTAGCTACATCAGAAACACACATTCACGACCAAGGGGCGTAATGATAGCCCCCGCGGTGTTAGGGGGCATCCTTTTTGGGGGGCTCCCTTTCCCCTAAGGTTAATGTGCTAAGATTGCACTGGTGCCCCTTACTCTGATATTGCGGGGGCCTCATATTCTGCTTTTCCGAGGGGGCGAAATTTCCACCACGCCACTGGCCCGACCACAGGATTTTTTTTTTCAAGAGAGGGGACAAAAGATGCACAAACTAAAAGTTCTTGTAACCCTTATAAAAAAATATAATGGATTATAATTGGAACACAAACGTATCGACAACTCCATGAAAAATTAGCTGCATTGAAATGTTGTGTAACACAAAGCACTTTTGTGAGCAGGAACGGCGCTAACTTTCCACAGTTGGGGAAGGGGGAACAGGAGGGGCATAAGATTGGGTTGGGGGGCAATTGAAACATAATATAAACTGTGTAATAATAATACAAAATATTACATGTCATCTACAATATTTGAGGGAAACAAGAAGGGGACCGAGGGAAAATTTAGAGGGCACGTTCCCCCCCTAGAAATATGATATGTCATCTACAATATCTGAGGGACACGAGAAAAGGACCGAGGGAAAATTTAGATGGCACGTTGCCCCCTGGCGCCTATACATTTTACAATGTCAAAAATCCCGATGGGACAAGACAATGAATGTCCACCTCCCTCTTTCCCATTACGGGCGTCCATCGATAGTATCCACTGGACTGGATACACATTTGATTGGTAACTATACAAATTTAGCTAGTACTTACTTGTCTCCGTCGTTTCAGTCTGTAAATCGGTTCTTTCTTCATCTTTCTCTCTTTTAAATTTTAATAGCTCAAACAATGTTGGCTGTCGCTTCATCACCGTCTAAACTAAACTCACTCAAATCAAAATAGGAAATGTTGAGAATTGAATGAGGACTGAACATATTCCCAGCCATTTAACTACTACCCACTGTTCCAGGCAGATTGGCAGAAGTTTATGCGCTACAATCAAAATAAGTTTACTCCAGTGGATTAAATGTGAACAATTGAGCTATTTCCTTTTTTTGTTTCTGTATTGGTGAGAAAAATAAAACATTTTAAAAATATATATTGGTTTTTTTAACAGTAGACTATTTTTTTTTCCTTTGGCTTCTTTGTGGTTAGCAATGCTATGAGGAATCAAAGAAACCGCACTCTTGATTTATGGAAAAAAAATGAGACGAAAATAAACATTCGTTAAAAAAAATATATTTTTTTTAAAAAAACGCTTTCAACTATCAATATAATTACTAAAACAATTGTTTACAATGAATGAAAACACGTATAACGAAAAGGCTATAACACTCATGAAAGGCAATTAAAATACGTACCATGCACGTTTTAGAAGTTTCTATTAACTTAAAGAACAAACATATATCACAATTCACAATTTTTTGAAATCTGGTTGATGATAAGGAAACAGGAATTCATATTTTCTTCTCTAGCTTCATTACCAGACATATTTCACAGATATTTGGAAATACAGGGTAACACTCATGAGAAATTTTAGGGACAAAATATAGCAGTAATGACGATTATTTTCCGAAGAAACAAAAGGTTTACCTTTTTCTTTAGAAACCTCAATACGTGGTATTAACACAATAAATTTACATTTTATGTTTATTTCGTTTCACACCCAAAACAGCATTTTCAAATACACATTTTTTAAATCCGTCACATAATATTTTCGCAACTCTCTCACATTAGAAGTTCAAACTTCACAAGCCGAAATCACTTCACGAATACTCACAAAGTTTTTCTCCCCGCTCTGACGTCACGTATTTTCAGTCACTCCCATCTGCTAAAAGTGGTAGTTATGTCACAACCTTCTCAAGGAAGGAAGAAGTGGTGGGTCAAGTCAGGGACGTACGAACGGGGTGGGTCCTGGGGATCCGGACCCCCCCCCCCCAATCAAAATTTTTCGTGAAATTAGCATCATTTTGGGCAAAATTATATGTATTTTACGTAAATTTCACACGAAGACAGACACTCCTAAAATCAACTTCGAGACACGTGCCTGGGTCAAGTGACCTTGCCTACTACTACCAAATATTGACGTTTTGTCGTCCATCAAAGCTAAACCAAGGTAGTTGAAGGGCCAAACTTCTTGTTCTTATTGAATAATCTTGGTCCTAATTAACTCAATTTGAAATGGAATAGGAAGGGTTCTTGGGAATCTCAGATGAGACTCTACCACCCTATTCAAAAAGTCATATTTAAGAAATCCAAAGACAATTTTAGAAAAAGATTGTACGCGCAAACGCCTATTTCTAGGTCTACAAAGTTCTACAATAAAATATTTGCGAAGATACTTATTTATAGTTATAAATAAGTTAAAATGCGCAACTATGTTCAAAAGATTTAATAAAGTGTTAAAACAATATTTTAGCGCATTTGCCGCAACAATACTCTTTGTGTATTACGAGCATATACAGGTGTACTTTTAAGTGAATTATAGTATAAATATGCTGCCATCTGCTGTGCACAAGATAAACTTAAATGTCAATTTAAATGAAATTTGATATTGATGTTAAGAATTTTTTTTCATTCTCTATTTTCATGCATAATTGCCTATTTACTCAATGACTGATACTGTCAGTTTCTAGTAGTTTCTGTTCTTACATGGATTAACGTGCATAGGATGGGTTATGGAAGTCCGTTCAACGCAAGCCACCTTCTGGTTCTAACCAGAGGGATAAATGTAATTCAGATAGGCAGGTACCGCACACTTTATTTTATTGTTACTTTTTGTTAGAATATAATTATACCCGAAACAGGTGTTCAATTGAGCAGCTTACTCGCCGGTATGCAGTACCGGAACTTTTTCATTTTATAATTATTGTACCAGAGCTTTTTTTTAAAAAAAAAAAAAAAAAATAACTTCTTAGATCTTCAAATTTTCAACCCTCAACCGTATGTATCATTCCGCTTGCTGTTCGGAAGTGGAGTGTCTCATTTCAGTATTGACAGAAATAATTGTCATGACTTCACACTTAGCTAGTTGTACATAATGACAAATAAAGAGTGCCAAGTAGCTACTTCCTTCCAGTTGCCAATTCAGCGTATTGGTAGAATGTCGCCCGGGATCGGATTCTGGTCCGGTTTGGTTTATATTTTTTTTCTTTACGAAAAATAACTTTTCTTTGATATATATACTGTATATCATATATATATAATGCACAGCCATATTCAATTCACTCCCGGAGGGAGGAGGTGGTCTACTGCTCCCACGCTGACCAGACGTGTTGGGAGAGGAGAGCCGAAGCTCTCAACTGTGATCGCTACCTCTTTATTCAGGTAGCTCCCCAATTGGCCTCACGACGCTGGGTGGACGCCGCACACAAGCGTCTGCCGACAGCATTTGAGGAACAGCCGAATGCGCCCGAGAGATCGCGAATGGCTATTACTTTCCGGATGTTAGCTTGTAGCAAGTGCTTGCGGTGTTTGGGGGACAGCTCGTGCAGTTTCGTTTGTGCGATTTTCGCATACGAAGATCGCAAGCAACTGCTGCACGCGCCACTGCATTGACACGTTGAATGGAAATCAGTGAAGCCGGTTTGGTTTGCGCGTCGGACGCATGGTGTCGCTAGCAACTGTTGCAACGACTCCTTCGGAGAGGAGTCAAGCTGCAGCTATCGCATGCGTTCTAGAGTGTTGAGCAGTTTTTATTCGTGTTTTCTTTGAATTTGGAACTATTTTGTGCCAAATATGAACTTCAGCAGAGATGAGAATGAAAAGCTACGTCAAGAATGCACGAAAATACTATAAAATTATTGGTAAAATCCGAAATATAGAGAATGCATACACAGATGTAGTAAGTTTGGAGCTCAATAGATGGCAGCAGAGTACTACAGCAGCTTGAAGTAACAGTATTGTTTGATATTGAACGAAAGTTGAGTTTAATTTAAAATGCTGTTTATATTATTATTATAGTTGTATGTAATCATATCTAAAATTCTGAAACTGTAAAAGTGTTAATTACAGAAAGATCTTAAAACTCGTAATGCACGAAAAGTAAATCATATGACTGTATAGATATACTATGGCGTCGCGCACGCGCTAAAAGACACTCAGAGCTGGCAAGTCGATGACAAGCCTAGTGTTTGTACCACTATTGTCAGTTATTTTTGATTTCCTTCCTACGTCTCTTCTCGCCACATCGGAAAAATCTTGTGGACCAGACTCATCTAGCCAAGGGGTCACAATTTTTTTGTCTGAGGTGGAAGGAGTGTTCGACACCTGGGCTGCTATCCAAACGGGTGGCCCAACCTTGATTGTTTCATTATTTCATTATCATCGACCACTGCAATGGACAAGGACACGACTATTGGTCAACACTCAGGACTTCCGCAAATGATAACTGGACCCCCTAGCAATTCTACATTAGGAGCCATTCCAAGACGAAAAGACAAAGAAACACAGTCATCTCGTTCACGCTCTCGCTCACCGGCTAATCTTCACTCAGGACGCAGCACATCGCAATCACCACCTACCAAAAAGACTCATACTATAAGTGAATCAGAGGAAGAAAGACAAATGGACACAACCAACCACACCGACTTTCAACGGCTTCCAACATCTGCAGCAGCAACAACAACACTAATATTTTCATTTTTGCTTACCAATTTTGATACGAAATTTCAAAATGTAAAACTCCTCTACCAGCAACTCACAAAATACGTACATCGCGACAAAATCGTTAGAATCATTCCAACAAGAAATGGCATCATAATACAATCTACCGACGCTGATTTTGCAACCACCATACGCAATAAACATAGCTTCGAGATATTCGGAAAAACAGCAAACTTGACAAGACAAGAAAATCGTTCCAATCGCCAAGCACCACCACCACGCAAAACACCGACATTATCAGTAGTCATCCGAGGAGTAGAACCCACAATCACAGACGAAGACGCAGAGACAGAATTAAAAGATGAAGGCCACGTGATCGCTAAATGTATTCGTATTAAAACCAAAACGGGAGGCCCAACGTACATGATTCGTGTTTTGACTAACAGCCAAGAAACTATAGACGAACTTCTCACCCGTGGCGCTTACATCTACAAAAAACGATACAGGGTAGAACCCTCACACTCACCTCCGCCTCTACCAATAAGATGTGAGAAATGTCAAGTATACAATGCACATACCACAGCACAATGTACAAATAACATCAAGTGCGGCTACTGCTCCGGTTCACATCCCACTAAAAACTGTACGAACATGCAACAGCCACCCAAATGCACCACCTGTAATGATAATCATCCAACCTTCAGTTATAAATGTAAAGCTCGACCTCCTGCACAACCTGACAAACCAGAATTAATAGTGCCGATCCGGACCGCTGAAACCCAAACCCAGGCTACGCCTCCCATTACTTCTGTATACCAACCAATCACGATAGACCAACTCTTGGCATTCATCACCGCTGTCTTGCAAAACATTCACCCTTTCCAAAGACACCATATCCTTGCTCAAATTCAATATGCAGCCAAAACTACCTTACATATCGCTTTTAACGCTACATATTCTGGACCATACGCTCATTTTCATGCAAGTGCCGAAACAGCAGTATAAACCATACCGTACAGATCATCACAAACTGTATACTATTATGGCTTTAGTATTTTTATTTATAAATATCAGATCCATACTCACGCATAAACTGTTATTTGAACACCTACTCCTAGAAGAAGACGCTCATGCATTTTTACTAAATGAGACACATCTAAAACTAAAGGACACTTGCAAAATATCACGTTTCACTATACTTCGTCTCGATAGTACGATACCAGCACAGCGAGCAAACGGAGGTGTCGCCATAGGATTTTCGCCAAAAATAGCCTACCGTCAATACACTGTAAACACGCCAAATCTTCCTGAATACCTCATTACTACCTTATACTATAAACAGATATATATCACTCTCGCTACAATTTATGTAAGACCTGGACATTCCATTCCCAACTCATTCTTTACTTACATCTCAAACCACTTCAGAACCTACATAATTATGGCCGACATAAACATACACAGCCGACCTGATCACGAAAAGCAAGACTTCAAAGATTTCATAACTTTACAAACCACAGGAACAATTCACCCCATCCCTAAACCAAGCAGACCATGTTCCAATACCACTCCAGACGTAGTCATAACCTCAACCAACCTCAGTCATAGATGCACCTTAAGGTGCCGTTTCGTTTGTGCGATTCGCGCATACGAAGATCGCATTCAGCGAACACGAGGGACGGAGGCATGCAGTGGGGTAGTTTCGTTTATGCGTTTCCGCGCGCGCGACGCCCTACTATCCTTAATACATTTATATGATTTACTTTTCGCGCAGTACAAGTTTAAGATCTTTCTGTAAACAACATTTCTTACATTACCCAAATTCTAGACGTGATTACTAACAACTATAATAATAATATAAACAACACTTTAAATTAAACTCAACTTTCATTCAGTTTAAAACATTAGTGTTGCTTCAATTCGCTTGTATATTCTGCTGCCATCTATTGAGCATCAAACCTACTACAGGCTTGCATGTATTCTCTTTCTTTCGGGGTTTACCAACAATTTCATAGCATTTTCGTCCAATTCTTGACGTAGCTTTCAATCCTCATCTCTGCTGAAGTTCATATTTGGCACAAAATACTCAAGATTCAATGAAAACACGAATGTAAACTGCGCATAATACCATGCAACGATTGCGACTGCTGCAGCTTGACTGCTCTCCGAAGGAGTCGTTGCAACAGTTGCTAGCGACACCATGCGTCCGACGCGCAAACCAAACCGGCTTCACTGATTTCCCTTCAACGTGTCAATGCAGTGACGCGTGCAGCAGTTGCTTGCGATCTTCGTTATGCGAAAATCGCACAAACGAAACTGCACCTTTAGACGTACTAGATCTAATAGGCAGCGATCATGCACCGATTAAACTTTCAGTACAATCTCCAAATCATACTGACCGAACGTGCCATACGCAACCAAGAATCATGCTACGCTTTGATCGCGCCGACTGGAACAGCTATAGACAATACCTAGAATCACAAGTTGAAACCCTGACAACACCAGAAAGCGAAACCGAGCTTCATCATAGACTAGACCAAATCACGACATCACTCCAAGATGCATCAGAGAAATACATCCCAACTACCAAAGCTCACAATTTCAGACCTAGCTTACCACCACAATACTTACCCCTCATCAAACGTTCAAGAGAACTATATCGAGACTACCAACGCACTCGTAATCCAGAATCTCTAAGACTCCACAGACAACTCCAAAGAACAGTACGCAATTATTTGAAGGCTTACAAACTCAGGCAGTGGATAAAAACCTGCAATAATCTAGCTAACAATACACATCCC
>JAGDQP010027566.1:0-24886 GCA_022664845.1 Lepisma saccharinum
AAAATGAAGATCTTCCTGACACTAAAGTGCACTCTAGCAAAGTGACAATTAAATTTATGTCAGAAATAAAATGTCTTTAATACTTTACCACAAGCCGTACTTACACTTTTCTTTTACGATTTGTGAAGCCAATCGGAAAGGAACACTCTGTGTATGAGAATATGTGTTTTGATAGTTTTGGATTTTGGTAGACATGCCATGGGTTTTGGTTACACCACTTATATCCACTGTCACCTGGACTTTCTCCTATTAAAATGCTAGGTTGGATTGTTGTTCTTACGTTGTACCGAAATGTGGCTTTCTAATTTACATACCTACTCGAGCTTCGCAAAACACACCGAACGCTCGTAGCAGCGGTCGAGCGTTATTTTAGCATTAGGAAGTTTCTAGGAACGATCCTAGCGGCCGGGCATCCTGACAGGTTTTTTCCGTCCCATCAGGCAAATGCCATGATTGTACCCACTAACTAGGCAATGACTGACTACCTTCCAACATCTTCTCCCCCGCCCTATTCCAGCGTGAATCTGAGAGAACTAAAATTCTAACTAAAAGTTCACAACACAAGATAAATATATGTAAATACAGAACTTCTAGTTGATTCCGCGAGATCCAATACTTACGAGGCTGGAGGTATGAGATGTGTGTTGGTGTGAAATGCACGTAAAATGCGTATAAGTTTTCCTAAAATTGTACTAATTTTACAAAAAAACAAACAAAAAAAAAACAAAAAAAAAATTACGAGGGATCCGGATCTCACGGACAGCATGTAACATTGAAAATGCCATGAACCACTCCCAGTACGCACAGTCACTTAGAATAAACAGTGGAGGTTGGAATTATAGGTAATACTAACTCTTTCCTCAATGAGAATTGTTTCACTGTACGCCTAATAGTTAGACAACCAACACGACAGTACAAATATGCTTTAAAATATGGCATGCCAGGATATTCCTCTATTTGGAGAAAGAAGAACGAGTCGTTGAACATCATTTAGAGAACTAGGAGATAGATAGGCAGAAATTCCATTTACTTTAAGTTTTAAGAGATAGGAATTAATACAAAGGAAAGGAAAATAATAGTATGATCATCATGCAGGAATCGTCATTATGCAATGCAACAAAAACTTGTCTTGTTCGAACACACACACAGAGACAGAGATAGAGAGAGAATGGGGATGAAAGCATAGCCTTTTCAAATTATTTACTTTTATATTTCAGAAGACAAACAGTTATCCTTACCGTCTCCGTCTCCCTCTCTCTTTCGACAGAGAGATCGAGACACACACACACACACACACACACACACACACACACACACACACACAGAGAGAGAGAGAGAGAGAGAGAGAGAGAGAGAGAGAGAATGTACACATACACACACAACCGAACAAAAACAGAGAAAGAGAACTAAAGGAAGAGACAAATATGATAAGATCTAAGAAAGGAAAAATGCGAGGGAAAGTGATATTAATCATGAAACAATTTCATTTATGTATTACGATCACACACATACTTATTAATCTCCGTGTCCAATGACTTGCATTTCGAGCAGTCCATCATTCTCATACAACTATTTTTTTTAAAAGCCGTCGCTTAACTGGAAATCGAACTTAGATCTACAGACTGAAAATCCATGTTAACCACTATACTACATCGGACTTAGTTCCCTACTTACTAAGATCGTGTTATAATTGTATTTGTCAGCGTCATGAGAAGAAAAATTCACGTCAGTGGCATGTGAAGGTCTTATTCACTACTTTCTATATCCGTTATGAATCTTTTGTAAGGTCACACTCAGTTTGAGGTCATAGTACAGACAGCTTGGATGCTTGCTTGCCAATTCTATACTCTACACTTCTACACATTCATATTTCAAAGAAATGATAACAGAAAGTCTTGAGAGTCAGTTTCTCTTTATCGATGAAGACATCTTGTAGTTTAATCTTAACATTTTTCACTGAATAGGAACCCTCTTTAATAAAGGAAGGAGGCTTATTAGAAACAGTCACTTTCGTTTTTCATATCATTGTGTTCTGCAAATAATTTCAACTTCGCTTTTTCGATTTAAATAAATTGCACATCTGCAGAATGTTGATCCAATTTTTTTGCGCTTTCGGATGCTTTTGCATATAAACTGCATTGTTAACATCCATTGTGAAACACAACAAGGACGCGCTGAAGAGCATCGCCTATAGTATGAAGTCGGCCCAAGTCGTCAGATTAAATCCTATTCGAATGGGACTAGTCGCTAGCCTGATGAAATCAGTTGAACTCGTACGACTGAAGTCAGGTGTAATCTCGCATTAGGTTTCATGATTTGAGATTAGTAGTACGTATACGGACGATAGTTAGTCGTCCGATTACGGATCCAATGGACGACCGGCCTGATTCTCTTAGTTTTCATATGGTTTCTTAATTAATAAATATTAACCATAACTTTTTGAAAAAAATATTACCTATTCCGAAACATACCACAAGTAAGAGTAATTAAAACATGCTTCTGCTTTTCATGCTTTTATTTGTAACAGAGATGGAATAGCTGTTATTTCATAATGCAATGTCTAATTGTTTTTGTTTAAAGTTCTATACATGGAGGATGAAAATTTTATGCTATTAGAAATATAACTTTGACGTCATTAATAAATTTCCTAGTGTCCAATATCAAGTGTAGAAATGCTCAACTAAAAGTACACTTAAAATATGGTAATTAAATTAATAGATAATGTGCAACTTTTCAGTTCATATTAGGATCTGCCTTGGTTAGTATTTATGGTAGGACAAACAGTGGATGTGGGGACTCACAATAGTATTAAACTGAGCTCAAATGTCCCCACAATAGGCGAAACCGGACCACGTTTGGTAACCTGATTTGACTCAACCATAGATGACTCGATTGACCCCGTTAGAAGCCTGACCAGATTGTTCCGGTCTTAACCAGACTTACCTGACTGACCCGGGGTAAAATCTCTGTCTCAGTCACCTCCTGAAAGAAACACTGTTCAAACGGAACAGTGTATATAATAAGGAAAGAATCACATCTCTGCCAAGTCTGCTGAGCCACCGAGTTAGACTGGGTCCCGAGCATTGACCTGATTACTCGGTTACCCGTTTTAGCTCTGATCTCCACCATGCCATCCCCTAGCTAATATTTATCAATTCGATCACTGCCTATACGGAGGGTGTTCTACCTTGTGATACTTTTTACACTTGTAAGTATAACTGAAGTGTTAATGTGATATCGGTGACATTTTGGAATTCAATCAATGTTTCAATGCCTTATGAATATACTCATTTAGATAATAATTTGCTGACTCGTCTAATAATTGCACAGAGATAATAAAAGTGAATATTACACAGTAGCACATAATGCAAGATGCTCGTGTGAGTTCAACTCAATCAATGTACTTTTTCCCGTGGGTGACAAAATACAGCCCGTGTGAGAAATAGTTACGCTATTGACCTCAAATTCTTTTCCAGCATCTCTGAAGGAAAGTTTCTTCTGTGGAGCGTCAGAAATAATGGCTTCCAGAATTCTTTTAATTCAATGGCTGAGTCTATTGTACCATATTTCTTTCTTTCATGTTACGCTGTATGCGACGTATTTATTATCCGTTGTGCTAAACCCTAAAACGAAAAACAGTGTTTAATGCGTCTTATGCTTCACTGTTGTAACGTCGGTAGGTGGCACATGGTACATGAAGCTGTTGTGGCGCAAGGTACACGACCCTCTGTTTATTAAGAAATATGGCTAATTACGTGTTACAATATTACAAAACCTCATAGATTCATGCTTATTCTGCAGTACTTATAATGAGAAACTCAATGACTGCCGACAGGAATATTTGCTCGTAGTAGTCAACACTAAGGACAAACTCAGTCAATGTCGCACAATTTTCCTTTTGCACCCTCAAATACAACTTTTCCCTGTCACAAACACAATTTCTCTTCAAAGCAAACGAAACTCGCACTGATGCTATTGTGCTTCACAAAGTTTGTACTAATTTTGGGAGGACTTGAGGTCTAGGTATCACCAGACTTGAGATATTCGAAGTTTCACAAGGTATACTGTCAACAAGGTACAACACTCTACCCTATATAATCTCGCATTGTTTTTATGAAAAAAAAACTTAAAACATTCCCCTTTGAAGTGGTATATTAGATTTTTTTTGTTAAATCTTAAATGGTTTCATGTTAAATCAGTCTAAAAAATCTACCTTTGAATAACACTGATATTTTCCTCAGCTGTGTGGTTGAGCCCGTGGAGAGTTGTGTGATGTAAGAAATCTGTCACAACATTTTTCATTCGATTTGCTACCATGTTGACATACTTTTTCTTCTTACTGAAATAAGGAATAGAATATTAATTAATAGTATTTCATTCTATTTATTTATAACAGAACTCAATAATACATATCATTGCACAAGATTGGAGTGATTTGTGTAACTACTTCTTATCCTTAGCTGCGATAAATTTAACAAAGGAATTTCAAACCTTGTTAAAGTGAAAGATAAATTTGACTGCTTGGGCTCTTTAGATCTACTAAAATTTTGTTAGCAGTTGTTTTAACAGTTTCAATGTAATATTACTTTGCTCTTAAACAGTTTGAAGTAAAAGGAAGTGGGCGCTCAGCAGATTCACCTAGTTGCTTTTTTTTAGTGGGCTTTCCATAATCAACTTCAATAGCCTGGAAATATGCATTCTACAAGGCTTTAGATTTGAGGTTATATTTAGTAACTGTTTTAATATTGAATAGTCAACTGTCCATTTTTTCCATAAGTAATGTATTAGAAGATTGAGATATAGACCTCTATACCATACAGTCTATAGGTGAATGAAACTTGTTTCCATGTCGTGGTTGTTGAAGCGAGCATTAGCACTAAACAACACTCATTCACAAATGTAGCATGGTCCAGTTCAGTGGACGTAGTAGCACGGTGAAGCATTGTTTTGATTTATCCCTGTCAAAACAGGACGAATATTTTAAAACTTCATCACTCGAGAGAGTAATGAACATCTTCCTCGAAACGGGAAGTTTTCGCACAAACTTCTAACTCTACGAACGTCAAAAACGCACCTCAACAATAACAACAAAACATTTATGAAACCGATTCCAACTTGATACAAGTCAGTCATGGTGTGCATTTAACATCTAGCATCTTCGAGCCAGGTTTGTGGCTTATATCAATTCGGACCAAGACCGGCTCGCATCAACGTGATTCAGGATGAATAAGCACACTTCACACTGATTTTCCTGAGGCACGAGTCAGAGTGTATGTGAAAAGACCATAAAAGGTAGGAGCTGATTAGCAAATTAGATCATAGTAATCTCAGAGGATCTAGTGAAATCCTAAGATGTTTTGTTTATTTCGTTATTGACAATTTGTTGTGTACTGTCAACAGCAGTAATGAATGGTTACAAGAACTCATATTCTTCAAGAACTTATATTCTTACAAGAACTTCAGAACGACGCGAGTTCGGACCCTGTTGGTAGTCATACTAACGGAATTTCTTCATATTCACAAGGTGTATGCTAAATGGTACTTAGAAGAAGGTCCTATTCACCCTCGGGTTCTTATTCTTTTCCCTCGAAAGACTGATCATCCAAAACTTCATTCCTCAGACTTGTGAAGGACATAGGGCACAGATACCTATCCCATAATGTGAACAAACTCACAGGACCAAAAACTAGGCACGTCTAACTGAAATGTACTTAACAGTGGGTAACACATACGTGAGACTCAATAAAACCAGCTACTGTAGGAGTGTTATTTCACAAATAAATTCAGTAGTTTTCTGCCGTAGTTATTTCCTGATTGAGAAGCGATTTGCAGTCACAATGAGTGAAAGAAGGTTCATATCCGTCAGTATCTACTTTCGACAGCAATTCTGATGACGATTACCTGCCAGGAAGATATATCTGCCGTTGTTCCTAGACACGTATGCCATTACATTTTTACAAACTTGCAAATTCGGAAACTTCAATTATCTCTTGCCATGGCTAAACGTAACCTCTTTCTACCACACATCCGCGTCTGTGATGCGTCCAATTGTCCCGGAAAGACTAACACACACATACCAACATTCTCTCAATCTCTGAAACTCATAGCACAAGATCCAGCTATTCACCGGCCGATGTTCCATGTGTAATGTAATCAATCAGTATTTGAATTTCTCAAGACATGGAACTCGGGATGCCCAATTTTCGTCAAGCGACCTTACCTATTTATATCCTAGTTAATCTAGTATGAAAGATTGTTACCTGTTATTGAGGATACTTGGAGACAAGTTTCCATTCCCAGTTGGTTCAATTCTTGAATTTGCTCTTGGTTCATCTTGTACAAGCTTTGTCCTTTTCTGTTCATTATTCTGTATATCGCCGAAGTCTACTCTCGCTGGTTGGGAAATAACATATACTTTATTCTTTCGGAAAGAGCTTTTAATGTATGTCTTGAACTTCGTAGTAACAAATTTGATGGGTTTCCATAAGAAGTCCAGTAATTTAAAGAGAGCGAAGGCGATGACCTCAATTCCGGATACTAAGCTGCAGCCGAGGAATAGACTTGCTGTTCCTCCAAACGAAGCTATATTAGGGAATATAGAAATCACGTGATTAAGGTACGATGCACATTAGGGTGGGCCGAAAGTATTTTTTTCAACATTGACATACTGCGAAAGTTGTGGTTGTGCCTCCTTATTACTTGTCAGGAATTTTATGAAAGTCATGCAGATAATTAAGTGAGGGTCCTCAACACATTAATGTTTGATTTTTAAGGTCCTTATGTGTTAATGTTGAAGGAATCTTTCAACTTCCTAATAAAAATGGCCGAGAGACATATTAGTATTTTGTTAACTTTAGTTCTTGTCATGCAAAATTATTAATTAATGAATATATTGTCAAAGAGTTATATTTTAGTAATTGTTTACTCTCCTTACTCCATTAGACATTGTCTGATCAATACATGGCACGACTATTTCGAGGTCGCAACTGCTTGTCGAGTCCCACAGCAGGAAAACATAATCAAATTGAACACTCGAGATCTTTCTAACTCGAGATCTTGTGGTTTAATTTAATAATACTTAAAGACCGAGACCCCTAGTAGCTCTTATAAGTCACTCTCTCCTCTCAACGACCACAACACTGACATGAAACTTCACCGGTCAATTTGACGCAACGGTCACAACTTAATACAACTTCACATAAACTTCACGAAGACAGTTTTTATTGGATCAGTATTGTATTAACCATCTCAAAGATTAGTATTTTTTACTTTACTGATTCCCAACTGATCATATCGTGGTAGTCTTTGGTATGAAAATTAAAAATTAGAATTTGAAATGAACTCATTATATATACTCTCCGTCGTCTACTTTATTGAAAATATTTTTATCTTCTCTTGCTTTCCGTATTATTTTGAACTTCCGATGTTATCCGTTACATGAACAGTATTATGAGCATAAAGACCATGTGGGCTTTGTGTAGACAAACACCGTGTGCGTGGGTTTTCTCGGGGTTCTCCTGTTTTCTTCCAGTTTCTTCATTCCACCAATTCTCCTAGCATCATCCATTCAGTCTAAGCCAAAGTTGCCTAAAGGCCTTAAATAAAATTGAAATAAGCATAAACATATTTGCTTTGATTGGGTTGCAAACTACAGCTCTAAGGTCATTCTGCCGTCCCAATGCAAAATACCGTATCTGTACATTTGACCGAAATAGAGTTGTTTAATAAAAGGTAGACACCATGAGGTCAATTTCGGTCAAATATTGCAGATACGGGTTTCTGCCTTTGGACGGCAGATCTGTGAGGTATACTTTGTGATACAAAGCATCTCAAAGATATACTTTGTAGCACTGATTTTTCTCTTGATTTCACGCCTTATTGGAACATAAGTTAACAAGTGTAATATTTTCCTAAGAATGTACGTATGTGTGACACATACCTTCTCATAATATGATTTGCGATTGAGACCCACTTAATCTGGTTAAGTGTGTCTAGATCATTTTTTAGAGAACTCTTCATGATATTCACCCTATACAACTGTAACTCGCATTCTCTACATGTACGTTTTATCTTAACTTAAATATGAAGAGTCCACTTTACCAAAGGATACGACCGGTCACTTTTTACAGTCTTGTAAAGCCACACTTGAAGCGTGCCACCCTATTCAGGTGCTCACCATACGGTGAAGTATTCAGGTGGTTTACCATATCAGAAGTGGTAGCTCATTCTCGTCCACGAGACAAATGACCATCTAAGAGTTACCTCGAAGATTCGAATATTGGTTGTTTGTCTCCCTGAGCCAACATACTCCTGATTTATTTCAAAATTGTAATCAAAATATACGTATCAGTCAGGTCCACCCACTACTTTATTAGGCAAGACGAAAAACGTTTTGGTGGCGGAAATCGAGCTGAGTCGCTCAGGCAAAACAATCAATTAAAAAGTACGGAATTTCTATAATAACTGCAACATCGGAGTAATTAAAGAAATATTGGAGAAATATAAACAATTTCTTCACAACAAAATGCAAAGGTTTGGTAAAAATATAAGATTTTATGAAGATAAATTATAATGAAGAAATTTATTTAGAACAAAACGGTCACGAGTCGTATGTTCTGGGTTTACATATCCAAAAAAAACATGCGAAACTTCTAACGCGTGATGGAGAGGTTTAATATACAATTCTGTGAAGCTTCTGACAATTGGCCAGGAGGCCGAACAACAACTTTCCCCAAGTGTAACATCCTTAATTTTGAAAAATATTTTTTTTGGGCTGACCCTAGTACATATTGAATATTTATAAGTCACTGATATAAAATTCTATAGAGTAATTCCAGGAGAGATGACCCAATCGTTCTAATTTCACCACTGGAACATAAAGAACAGCACTTGTTAGTGGAAGTTTACAGTTGTGTAGAGAGCGCATACAAATTGTGAGTTGTTTCCCTGAATATTTGTCAAAATATTGCAAGAGCAAGAAGAGTTTTATTGTTTTATACTTGTTGATCTAGAGTATAACAGAAAGAAGAAACTGTTCACATCAAATTTGCCATTAATTTTACGTCCATATGAGAGGACTTGTGGAAGTACAAGGTCGTTCATTTCTTACGTCATATTAACATGAGCTCCAAGAGTCAAGTGGTGGATCATATTTCCTGAAGGAAAAGAACAAATGCCGCTGATGAAGAAACAGAAAGATGGTTTGATTAATTTATCCCAGGATAGATGCCCCCGTCCCGTCTTGTCAAAGTTTGAAACTTCACTTATTTTGGTTACAATTCTCAAAATTATTACGCGTAATTTACTGAATTTGAATTTTATTTTATTTCAAAGTCTTCAGGTAACTATGGCTTAGGCCGTATGGATGATGATGGGATGAACTGGTGGAATGAAGAAAGTGGGAGGAAACGGGAGCACCCCGACAAAACCCACGCACACGGTGTTTGTCCACCACAAAGCCCACATGGCATGAGCAGGGATCGACCCGACGACCCCAAGCACCATAGGTGAGCGCTCAACCAACTAAGTCATCGTGGCCCCTACGTGTGATTTACTTTAACAACACTGATCATAATGAAGAAAACCAGCCAATGAATGCATAAAACCTGCGAGAAGGGCGGCATATGCTAGCAAGTAACATGGTGACGTCCATCACATCAGCACAAGCTTCTAGTTTCATCAAAGCGGCGCATTGGCACATGGTGTACGCCGACCGGAGAACAGTGCACCACACTTCAGTGGAGTTAGTGCTCGCGTGAAATGCGGAGATGCTTGTCTGTTTTGTGAGTTACTGCTGTGGGCTGAAACTTGCCACGTGGACTCAATTTTGGCCCTCTGTTGCAGGGACGGATAAGCGGGTAATTGGAAGTGGGAAAACAGAGACAGAAATCACACAAGCGCTGAACGTAGAGCAAAGTGTCAGCTCCAGGCTGTGGCGTAGATTTCAAACCACCGGAGAGGTCCAGCGGTGACCCATACTAGGTCGCCCTCGGGTTACAATCTCTTAGGAAAACTATTATCTGACAATAACCACACGACGTAATCGACAGATTTCTGCCGGGCAATTGGCATAAGATTTTGCAGAAGCATCAGGACGACGCGACGGGTTTCACATCAAACTGTATACCGACGGTTGCATACAGCTGGTCTCTGCGCCAGACAACCCATAGTGTGTATATTCCGCTCAACTCTGTGCAACGGTGAGTCCGCTTACTGATGCAGTAAGGAACATCGGCATTGGGCTATGGACCAATGTGGCCAAGTGTTTTCTCTGATGAGTCGCGATACAGTCAACAAAGTGATTCCAGACGCACGCTGGTCTGGAGACAACAGGTGACCCGCTACAACCCGCAGAACATCACGAAAACGAACCGATATGATGTTAGTAGTGTACTGGTGTGGGATGGCATTATGTTCATTGGACGTAGAGAGCTACACATCTTCGAGAGCGATACTGTCACTACTCCACGGTATAGAGACGATATGTTGGACCTTCATGTGCGGCTGTGGTAGGGTGCAATGGGTCCATCATTCATTTTAATGGATGATAAGGCACGATGTCATCAAGGCAACCTGGCAGAGGAGTTTCTTCAGAGGGAGGATATTCAACGCATGGTGTGGTCGGCACTGTCCCCATCGAACATGCGTGGGATGCATTGGGCCGCATTTACGCACGATTGAAGACCTCCGTAGTGGTCTTTGAAAGGAGTGTGAACGTATTGGACCTGGCCACATCAACGCCCTGATTTGAAGCATAACACATCGCTGTGAGGCCTTTGTAGTCGCCAGTGGTGATCACAAGCCATAATGATGGTAAATATCTACCGCAGACGCCAGGTTCTCCATTTTCTTGTATGCATACCTTTCCCCCCTGGACCATGTCTTATTAAACTCCTTTTCCACTCCGTAGTACTATTTCCGTTTCTTCCCCTCTGCCATGCCCTTTCATACATGGCTACACGCTTGTGGTTCCTGGGATCGTTCAGGTATGCCTGTATCGCATGAACTGTCATTATTCTATACTTTTGAACACCAGTGTATTTGTGTATGCTAATTCTTTTAAAATCCAGAGTCATTTAGATTGAAGTGACAACATATCTGGGAAATGAAAATGAAAAAAAAAAAATACTCCCGTGAACATGGTTACATTCCCTCAATGTAGTCCCCGCCAGCCTGGTGAACACGTTTCCATGTATCTGGCAGACGTTGGACACCGTTAAGAGCTCCCGTTTGTGAGACGGTTTCGTGAGAGCGCCCTAAGGCACGAATAATGCTGGAAATATCACGGAAACGTCCCCGAAGTAGTTCTTTCGATTTTGGGAACTAATCAAAATCGCAGGGGCACATATCCGGGGAATATGATGGATGCTCCAGCACTTCTCAACCCCATCGTCGTAAGACAGTTTATACCACATGTGTAGTATGACATCTGGTGGTGTCGTGAAGCAAAATTGGTTTAGAGTGGTCTTTGCGTCGCAATGATGGCCTCAAATGGTGACTCAGGTACGAGGCATAGTACACAGCATTTACGGTAATCCCTAGTGGCACTTGATGTGAGAGGATAATACCTTAGTGATCATAGAACCTTATCATAATGACTTTCACGCTTTCTGGCTCTTGTTTGACCTTTACGCTGGGTGGCGCCATTCACTGGATTAGCATTTCAGTTCTGGCTAGTAAGATCTCCCCCATATTTCGTCACTCGCAATAATGTGTTGAAGAGTGTGCGTAACGTTCAAGATGTAAGCATGCACATTCTCATCGGTGTCATTTTTGCACCTTTGTCAGAATAGGACCCATCTGACTGCAATCTTACACATGCCGATATCATGTGTTAGCATAAGGTACACTTACGCAGAAGAAATGTTCGGTTCATTAGCCAGTATAGTACATGTCCATCGCCGATCATGTTCAAGCAATGTTCACAGTGCATCAACATGAAGTAGGTCCATAGTAAATCAAATACGGCCCCCCCTATGTTCTTTGTCTGCTGAATGGTGCCCCATTTCGAATGCCGCAGTCCATCTCCCAACCGTCCAATAATGCTGAGCAGTGTCACCACACGCCTTACATAATCATTTGTGGATCTGACTGTTGTTTCGACCTTGTGCTATCTGAAGCTTGATGAACACACGCTGTTCTGCGCGGTAAACATTGTTTAGGGCGGTATATTACACCCACCTTACTTTAACAGCGTCCATTAACCACACGCAACGTAATACAGGAACACTACACTGACCAGAAATACACTACGTCGGTCATTTGTCTCCCGGACAAACGACAAGCAAATTACAACAATGTTGCCACTTCAGTCTAAATGACGCTCGCAAATGCTTGTCACTCTCTTTAATGAAAAAATGACTTTAGGTTTCATGCCCTACTCATGATTTAGTTAATTTGTCTTAATATTGATTCTTATTTATTTTAACTTTCTTTTCCTTTGTTTTAAATTTTTTGAGGAAAGAAACTTCTCCTTTTTCCTATATTCCAGCAAGGGGCTGATATTATAAGACAGTAGTGTGACACAAAAACTAACAGACGCCCAGTAGTATAAGAGGTTAGCAAGCTAGTTTCCTGTATGTGTGGTCAAGTGTTCAAATCTTGCAGGCGTGGCTGAAGTGAGTGGTTCGGTCCCCAGTTTACCAAAATCGCGATTAGAAGCTCACAAGCTACTTTAGATCGTTAAGAACAATTTAAACATTTTAAAAAGTCTTTACGATAACTCACGTTCAGTGTTAGTCAGCATTACCAGGTGCGTAAATATGAAACCAGAATTTATGTACAGAAAAGACACATTGATTGGATAACAATGCTAAGAACTACTTTATTCGAAGTATTGGCCATCGCTAGCGATACATTTCTGCCATCGTTCCTGCAATGTATGGATGCCAGACCAAAAAAACTGTTCCTCTTGTGCTGCAAACCAGTCATCAAGCCATTTTCGTACATTTTCGTAAGATGTGAGGCGCTGGTCAGCATGTGCGTGTCCCATGGATGAAAATAAGTGAAAATAGGAAGGCGCCAAGTCTGGTGAGTAAGCCGCATGCGTAAGGATTTCCCAGCTAAACGTCGCAATCGTATCCTTGACCGGTTTTGCTGTGTGGGAGGGTGCATTATCGTGAAGCACAATCACTTTATGTTGTCTTTGGTCATATTCTGGTCGTTTTTCACGCAAAGCTTGATGCAAATCGATCATTTGTTGTCGGTAACGTTGGGTATAAACGGTTTCGCCAGGTTTCAGCAGTTAATAATAGATCACTCCCTTCTGATCTCACCAAACACAAAGCATTGTCTTCCGTCCATAACGATTTGGTCTTGCAGTCGATGTCGCCGCTTCTCCTGGAGTTACCCATGATCTTTTACGCTTCGGATTCTCGAAATAGATCCACTTTTCATCACCAGTCACAATTCGATGGAGAAATGATTTCCTTTTGTACCTGGCGAGCAGAATTTTGCAAGTGGTTTTTCGGTTTTCCTGGTGTCGTTCAGTCAATGCATGTGGAACCCATTTCCCACCTTCTGAATCTTGCCCATGGCTTTTAAACGTATGGAAACTGTTCCTCGTGTCACATTTAATTGATCCGTGAGTTGTTGTTGCGTTTGAGCGTCATCCTCATCCAAAAAAGCTTACAATTCGCTGTCTGCGAACTTTTTCGGTGGTCTTCCACGTTCTTCGTTTCTCACGTCAAAATCGCCACTTTTAAATTTTGTAAACCACGCATCGCACTGTGACTTACCGAAAGCATGATCACCGTAAGCTCTAACAAGCATGCGATGCTATTCTGCAGCAGGTTTCTTCAAATGGCAACAAAACATCAATGCTGTCCGCACATCGTAGTTTGTAGGTACAAATTGCGCCATGTTCAAAGCTATTAAACACTACACTATGACATGAAACTTGTCTGGTTGTGAGTTGCAAATCGTTATCGGCAGTCAAAACAAGCAAGTGGCTTCAAGGACGCAGTTTTACGGTAACAACAGTGACAGCTAACGCCGTGTATGCACAAATTCCGGTTTCATATTTACACACCTGGTAGTCTTCTTGCAACAATAACTGCAATATTAAACAATACTCAAGCGTTAAAGTAAAATCATTCTGGCTACAAACAGAACTGAAAATAAGAAATAACACCCCCAAACATCTATTTGATATTAGTCTACTGTCATTGTTGGATAACACAGAAAGAGAAAAGAGGAAGTAGTCATCGAGAATGTTGGACAAAGAATTCATTTATCGAGAAAAGAGCAGAGGGAAAGAGTTACAATTGGAATTACAAAACTGTGAAACCAGTCCAAGAAAGCAGGAAAGAAGTTTAAAGTTGTTTTCTGTGGTGAATGTTGACGGACTTGAGACTCCTGAAAATAATTAATCTGAGATAAGAAAAACTTATTACTGGGTTTAAGAGGATTATTTTAAAACAAACTCAGCAGCTGATTGGATTCAGTGCATTGAATGCAAACGTTGGGTGCACGAAACGTGATCGATGTACGAACTTAGGAACAATATCAGTAGATCAAAGAGCGAAAGAAAAGACCTAAAGAAGACAAAATAAAGAAAAATGAACTTTCCACATGAGAAAAAACTTCTATCGTAAAATTCAATTTCAAAATACAAGTTTTTTTTTCGTAGAGCAAGCCTATGTCTGTTTGTGTATTTGCAAATTGGAGATTCATTTTTGTAAATTCACTCGATAATATCCTATGTGATACATTATAAACACCCTATAGAAAAGTTATATGAACCAGCAAGGACAATGAAATCGCACCTTAGGAAGTAATGCGATGTGGAATTAGGAAGTGTAAAGCATCAGTACAGCTAGCATATTCATTTTAGGAATGTGCTTGTAATAAAGTCCTGCATAGTTCCGGATAGCTGGATGTGCATCGTCAGCATGGCCGAGCGTGACGTAAGGCCCAAGGCAGAACAGGAGTCTGTCCGGGCGATTGTTCTCTCGTCACAATTTGGCCAAGTCTAGTCAGCAATTGTGGCACATCTAAAAATAGTAGTCATAGGTTTGACAGAGTCAGTCTCAAGCCACTAGTCAAGAGGTACACTTCAATAGTTACAAATTCTTGATAGTACCTATCTGAGGTACACTACGAGACGTTAACAACTACTGGAGACGTCCTCAGGTGAGTCCAGGGCTATGCAGATAACTTGTAAATAATTGATGAAATTATTTGAATTTCTTATTACTTCTTAAGTGTCGTCATGTTTAATTCCCAAATTATAGATCTACGTCGAGAGATAAGCAAGACCTATTATAATAACATGTAGAAAACAAATATAGTACTAACATATTTATTTTTTATGCATTATGTAAGAAATGTTAGTTAAAAATATTTAAATTGTTTCGTTCCTATTTCAGCTATGTATGAAATTCTGGTTTATCTCCAGTGTTTTCTTAACCGTGTGAATCTATGTTTATTATAAATCTTAAGTTTTCTGGATATGCATATCTCTTTCGATGAGGTATGTCCTTTTCCATTGGAGCACATCACCTGGACTCTAAAGAGAGATGGTCAAACGGACTCTTACAGGAAATAGCCTGAATTGTACTTGAGTGTATGAAACACTAATGTTACCATCTTAAAGGCAATATAACAGAGAATGTACTTAGTGTGTTTCCAAAATATTTTCGTACCACGTAAAAAAAAATTAAAGACTAGTTTTTCTTAGGTGAGACAACTTTCCTGGAACTACAATAACTTACTATACACAATGTAAATGAGTGGAGACAATTAAGTTAAAAACAATAAACAATTCCTGGATTCTTAAATAGTATTTAAATAAGTTGCTAGTGCATTGGTTTAAACAAATTTAAAGAATAGAAATTACTCTTATGTTAGAAGATAATCTTAAAATATTAAGAGCAAAAGAACTATCTTCCACTTGCAATTTTCGAGAAAAAAATATTGCTGCTTTTTCATGTTTTCACATATTGTTAATATTCAATAAATCTAATAATTCTTTTCCGGATTCGTTTAGAACAACAATTCCCAACTGAGACACTGATATGATGATATGATTAACCTGAAGTCCCGCGACTCAATAGACTACTGGTCTGACATCTAAACACAAATAAAAATTCTCCAGCTATTCGTACAATGGAAAGTACATAGTTTTTGGAGACTACTAGTGGAGATCTTTATGCTTTTAGTCTCTGGAGGGCATTACTCTCGAGGCTTCTAATATCTGGGGGCGGCGAATATTGAAACAGAAAAGGTTAAGAATGTGAAAGCCAATGAAATAAATAGAGGAAAGAAACCTTTGGTAAGATTGTGCGATATCCCGATTTTGGTATCAATCATAGACTTCGCGGACGAATTGAAGATGGAAGGGTATACAAATATTCGAAATATTGAACATTACATGTCATTTATTTAAAAAAGTTCTTAAAAATCGAAAATTGTTCATATGGAAAAATGATGCGAATCAAATATATTTCATTCCAAACAATCCATGATAATAGAATATTATTCATGTCGAAATATTGTTTGGAAATCCAATATCGTTCATATCGATATAACCCATATTGAAAAATCATTTGAAATGAATAGTTCTTCACATCGAAAAGATGTTCAAAGTCAAACATAGGTTATTTCAAAATATCGTTATGTATCGATAATCGAATATACCACATTCATCTTTCGTTTTTACTATATTCAATAATTCTCAATATGGCAAAATGGTGATAAATCACTCAGCTCTAGGCTTTGGAGAGTTGGGGTTTCGAATATTAACCATTCTTAGTTATTTTCTTGGTTTTCCTTAAGTCAAACTTAGCGAAAACCGGAATGACTTGAGAAAGGATCGAAAGCTGAAAAATGTAATGTAATTTCTTACATGCCACATTAGGGTTCTGAAGAAATAAGGAAATAGGTTACATCAATTTCGAGATGAAAGAATATGTGATTTAGAAATGACGAAGAAAATAGAGGTTATTTTTACGAATTTGTATACATTGCCTTGCGTGTTCAATCAGCTTTAAAGTGTTTATTAAATGCCCCCTTCCCTTGTTATTTGTTCGCCTTTAGAGTTACTACACAGAAAGTTATACGGTACATCTATTATGAGAAGCTTTGGCATAGTTCCTTTTCGGCTTTCTATAAGCTTAGAATCAGATGTATTTACAAAATGCAAAACTGAATTAAATAATTAAATGCTATCATATTACTTTCTACAGTCGACACAAAATTATTTTCATAGTTACCTTAACAAGAGGACTGCTTAAAATTTCAACGTAATAGAGACTTCGGCGTGACAGTGACATGATATTAAAGAACATATTTTATTTAACACAGGCGAGCGTTCCTTTAAATGTGTTTATTATGAACAATATATTCATAACAGATTATATGAAGCTGAGTGTGTTTAAAACAGTTTTTTTTCATGTTAGTCATAATAATGAATAACAGATTTTCAAATAAATCTTTGGTTAATTTATCAATACGAACACCACAGAGAAACTTACCCAAAAGGTCAATCCAACTATATAGCACATCACGTACATATCTTGTAATTGGAAATGAATGAATCCAAGCTCTGTAGCTGGAACCTGGCCTAAAAGGACGTGAAGAGAGAAGTAGATTATCGGACTCTTATTTTTGATGCTACAAAATAACATCCAATTATACTTTTAAACAACATTAGTATAATATTGAAATAAAATACTTGCAACAACATCCTCTAAATCAACTCAATCCTAAAGACGAATCATCTTTAGGAATAGTAACTGACTTGTGATTCTGAGGATGGCTTGTTATTCTAGCTTGTGCTGTAATGTGATGCATTATGTACAAAGAGAACTCTAGTAAGAATGAACTAGAACAAGTTTATCTTTTTAATGATTTGATGAAGAATTAAACTTACCCATCTCTTTTTCTAAACTGAACATTAGATTCCTGGTATACGTAATCATCACATGTTGTGAAACAAGTACAACCATTCTTCCCAGATGATATCTTTAGGATTTGATCTGAAATATAGTAGAATTATACACTAAGAGAAGGAGTTATTTTCGATACTACAAAGTTCATTGCTTGCTTTCGGCTTGCGCACTTCTTAGTCTTAAATCCACAACAATTATTTCATTCTGATAACTGGGGGGAATTTCACATTACCCTGCTAAAACTTTGTTCAAGTTCTTCTCGGAAGAGAGAGATGCTCCAGCGAGAGGCAAATACAAATATTTTCATATTTTTGCGATTCTGTCTTAAGAATAAAAATTATCACAAAGATAGTAATTAGATATATATATTACAATTGATGAGCTGTAAGGGACCTTTGTGCTAACCCCTTACAAGCCTGCGGGGTGATTTCGCCAGCGAGATTGCTTCTGAGAAAAGATTAAGGTATGTAGTACTAAAGGGTCATTCCATGTCAAGTGGTCTGATTTCAGAAAAGCGTCCCGCTAGACAATCATGGATTTCGATAAAATTTAGTGTGAACATTCACACATGTCCCCAATGAACATTGGTAAAGTTTTACGTTCGCCGATGCAATACTTGCGGAGATAGAGACATTTGTGTGACACCATACTTCAGCCGTCGACCGTATGACGCTGAGGTTGCGACAACTTTGAGACATAATAACTCCGCCACTATTTTGTTGAGAGAAACAAAACTTGGCCAGGTTGTACAACTTTTTGTGCTGTATGAAACAAAATAAGAAAAAAAAATTATGAGCGATATCCATGTAGATAATTTTGAGCATCTTTGGCCGAAAAAATTGAGCCTTCAAAAAAGATCTAAAGTTTGTTTTTTGATATCTCTGAAAGTAAGGGTAGGAAATCGTGAAACTTTGCGCGTAAAAGCTTAGCAGCACAACAAGGTTGTCGAATATAAAATGCCATGCTCCTACAGCTTTCCATTCGATGACAAATTGAGTTGAAAGATGACGATTGTTGTAAAAAAAAGCCCAAAATAGTGTATTTGCAACCAGCGGTTACAAAAAAAGACCTTCTGAAAACTGTTTTAAATCATTCTCAGTAGAAAGAGTATGTTTCAACCCCCTCTAAGAAAGTCGGGTTGATTTTTCATCGCGGGCATATAAGGTCCTAAAAATAGGGCCAAAGTTGGAAACTTCGCTATGGCAACGCCGTATACTTCAACATGCATTCTTTTACATTGTGTCGTTTGCTTTTTATTTCTGCTGGAGTTAATTTCATTCTTGCAGACTGTATGAATCTGTGAGTCGATTACATACTGACCGCGAAACACTGGTAAAAAATGTTATCACTGTTGAAAGTTTCATCGAAGAACTCGATTGTTAAATTTGGAAACTGACTGGCCACCACTTAGTTTCCAAACATCAAAGTAAATATTTGAAGTCGTTGAAAGCCAGCCTAAATGAAAGCTAACTGATCGTACTGATGGATTTTGCAGAGAATTACTCGTTTGTTATCCAATATGCTGCTTCCGTTCGTCGCTTATTATATAGATCAAGATGGCGCGCTGAAAATTGTCAACTGTTGTATAATTTCAGATCATCTGCAACATGATACGGTTTTCATGCATGTGTTCATTCGGAAGTTGATTACGTTTTTGACGAATAAAAAGATGATTACACGAATATACTACTTCAGCGGAGGTTCAGCAGCGCAATACAAAAATTTCGTCAATTTATGCAGTCACAAACATGGTTGAGGCTGAATTGAATTTTTTCGACACGAGTCACGTCAAATCACCATGTGACGGAGTTGGCGGCACAACTAAACGTTTGGCTGCTCGAACCAACCTCCATTGAAAATCAAACGACCAAATACTGACTCCAACAGATCTGTTTAACTTTTGCAATAGAAACATTCACGGAATTAAATATGTATACGTTCCGAAGGAAGAAATCGAAGAAAGCAGGATGCTGCAAGAAGAAAGGTGAAAAGTTAGCAGCACAATAGCAGGCAGACGAGATCATGACCAATTTTTTGCCAGTTGATTCGAATTCGATTTCGGTCAGAAAAGTCTCAAATGAGACGATTCACTTCGTGGCCAAACTTCCCGCTACCATTGACCCGAATTTAAAACTGACCGAACTATTTCCTTTTAGCAATTTTATCCTGTGATAAGCGAAGTTCTTGTTTTGATCTGCAAACCACGCCTTTACTGCTGATACCACGTCAATGAAGTTCGTTAATTCAATACTTTTATGGTGAATTTGAAGTTGGGGAATCGATAATAGTCTGAGTGATGGCGTTTGAGGAGTAAGGGGAATGTTCAATGATTTCAAAATATAATTCATGTAATTTCAGAATTGTGATTATGGCCTTGTGGGAGGAAATATTGTCACTGACGAAAGGGTTGCGTTATGACAGGTTTCTCTGTCTCTTTATCTCCAAAGTTGTACGCAGTTTATACAATAAGTCAACAAAACGTTCAGTAGTCAAGGTGGTGCCTTTTATCAGGTTTTCGTGGAATATTTACTTCTCACAATACCAAATTATCACACCCATCACTTTCCTTGCACATTTCTGACCGCGAAAATTTTTGGGGCAGTGTGATTCACTTACGGCGCCACTGATTGATTTGTTGGCTCAGGATTGTTGTGTTTCATGAACTGTCAGTATTCGTTGAATAACATTGGTTTCACTACGTGAAAATCAGTATAGAAAAGGCTGCGTGCTGTTCCTACATTTCCTCTGGGCATCCACTATCGAGAGTTTTGGCACTCACTTGGCGGAGAACTTTCTCATACCCAGTTCTTCTACACAATGTAATGCACTCTCTCCAAACTTGTCCCTACTTGCTTGCCATACGTTGAAGACCAATTCTACTCTCTGCAAGGATCATGTCTTGATCACTACTAATATTTTCCTTAGTCACTAGTGTCTTAAAATTTCCTAGCCGTTCCTCATCTTCTGTGCGTTTTCTCCCTCTCCTGAAATCGCCTATCAACGATTTCACTCTGCTATATGAAAGGCAGTGAATGGGCATTGTCTGTGTCAGTTCGTCATAGATTTTCCTTGCTGCTATGTTCTTGAAGAAGAGGTTCTTGTGAACAACTCTTTCCTCAAATTTGGGCCTCTAAACTTTGCGTCGCTTTGGTCATTTCAAATCTGTACAACAAAAAGAGCAACTAGCAGTAAATGATTTAAATTTTGCAGAATATGTGATGAAACACGGACGAACAATGTAGTAAAAGGATGTTTATCTATTCAGTTTCTTCTCCAGCGAGGCCGGCACCTTTTCAAATTCATCACGTATTCAGCACCATCTCTGTATGTTCCTTTTATTGATTTACGTTCAACCAAAAGGTCATTCCACATGATCCGAAACTTTTACTTGTTGGTCAGAAATCGAAAGAAGTAGAAACACCAAACTATGTCAGTTTTTCAAAGTATTCCGTCTTGGCCGTTCATGCACCGCTGCCATAGTTGTGGTATTTCCCTTATTCCCTTAGCGCAGAACAATGGGAGCTGTTGTAACCAATGCCGTACATATTTCTGTAGTGCTTCATCTTTCTTGAATTTTATCCTTCCCAGATGTTCCTTGAGGGGTATACACAAATAATAATCACTAGGCGCTAAATCTACACTGTACAGGGCGTGGGGCAACATTTTCCACTGCAAGTTATTCAGCATTACGAGAGTCAATTAAGGAGAATGCGAACTGGCATTGTCATGAAGCAGAATACCGTCCTAACATTACCCCAGTTTTTCCTTGCGAATTGCGTTGCTTACGGTGTCTTGGAGCAATGTGGAATAATAGTTAGTATTAATTGTTGGTTCACCAAAAATTGCATGTGATATTGACTGGTGTGACTGCAGTCAGCCGAATATGTCCATATGATTGATTTTGCACTTCCTGTCGTACTTTTTCAAACAACTTACTCTATCCGTACACTCGTACCCATATTCTGCTTTCAATCTTCGAAAAAATTCAGGTAGCTTCATCTTTTTCTTCATCAGAAATTTGATATTACACCGCTGTTGCATAGCAATAGACACGCCACTTACCGTTGTTTGTTTATACTGCTGCACTTACGACATCTACATCATGGGGACCGCGTGATACTCACCAAGGGCTGTCGTACATCCACCGGTAGCTTCATCGTGCTTGAGTAACTCCTTACTTTTTACGTCAAAACGTCTTGGTCTATGCTGAACATTTGAAAACGCGTCTCCTTGCATTTTCCTTGCCTTATTCTTGTTAAAGTCCAAATTTTAAGTCCAATTTTCAAGTTTCTTGATATAAACTTACATTTAAAGGGTTTGTCTCTCTGTGTTTGTGTGTGTATGTTCACAACGATATGGGATACCATCAGCTTATCCTATAAGTAATGTGCGAGGACCTCTGCAATGACGCCATCTGACGAGCAAATAGTGAAGTTGACGGCACGTGTTATAGCTGATTCATATATGGCACTTCATTGTGGAGCAGTGTGTAGAAGGAGAACGGTCTATTCCACGTTCTGGAAGCGTGTCTCGTGTTTGATCACGGCAGTGTCGAAGGACCAGATACGGCATGTCATGTTGTATGAATTTTACTAAGGTCATCCAACCAGCGTAGTGGCACGAAACATCAGTGCAGTATATGGTCAGTGTGCTGTAGAGGTGCCAAATCCAATGCAAACTGCTGAAGAACTGGCCAACGAACTCTATGCCACCCACTCGACCGTTCATTGTCATCTGCAGGACCTTGGGTACGTGTCGAAACTCGGAAAATAGGCAACCCATGCATTAACGCTTCAACAGAAGCAGCAGTGAGTTGACGTCCGCAGTTTCCTGCCCACGCGTCACAGACGTGAGTCATTTCTGGACGGAATGGTTAGAGGGGATGAAAAGTGGGTTCTCTACGATAACATTACAATCAAACGGCAGTGGGTACCTAAAGGTGGGGTGGGACCGGAACTGTGCCAAAACAGGATCTCTACCCTGGAAAGTGATGTAGAGTGTTTGGTGGGATATCCGTAGAAAAATCCATTTTGAGCTTCTACCACGTAACCAGACCATCAATGCAGATGTCTACTGTGAACAGGTTGAAGGCGTACGGACTGCATTTTTGGAGAAACGTCCTGCTCTGGTTAATTGCAAGGGTATACTCATCCACAGGGATAAAGCACGCCCACACACGACAAGGAGAACTTGTGCTAATATCGAGAAATGTGGCTGTGAAAAACTATCCCACTCGGCGTTGTCACCAGATCTTGCACCAACTGTCCTTTTGCAGCTTGCAAAGCTACCTTTCTGGGAAAACACTGCAAAATAAGGATGACGCGCGACGAACAGTGACCCAAATATTATCTTCCAAAACCGGTGACTTCCTTCAGCGGGAGTTTCAACAACTGTTTGACAGGTGGCAGAGTGTTGTGGAGTCGGATGGAGACTATTTTCCTGACTAACGGTAGTGTTCCAGGAAAGTTATCGTTCTTTTTCTCAGGGTGCAAAAATACGACATAACTTATGGAATAAGCTGATAAAAACCTAAATCCTTCACGATCTATACTATGTTGTTGGAGGTTACGAGATGAGTTGGACGTCACCACATAATGGTGGTACTACTACCTTCTAGATTTCTGGGGGGGTATGAATTTATATTAATGCTATCCTGGAATATGCTTCAAGCCCGCTTTCCATTACTGATATTTCTGCCACAGGTATGATTCAGAAGTTACATTACGGATGTCCTTATTACTTTAGATTCTGAACATTAAATTTCAATATAGTTTTTTCTAATGATTTTTTTTCTTTAAACTGTTTGTAAATGTATACGAGAGAAGGCACTTTCAAAGTTTTAGGTTGTAACGCTTTTCCAAACTTACTGTTGAGAGAGGAAGATCGAGTTGATGTGGAAAGTTCACAAACTCTTTCAAGCAAGCAAACTTTGTGTGTGTGCGTGAGAGAGAAAGAGACACATAAAGAGAAATAGCCAGAAGGAGAAACTGAAGTTTCATGTAGTGTTTTAGTTTGGCTGTACACCGAACAAATAAAATACCTGAAATGCTAAAATCACAAGTTAGATGACCCAACTTACAAATATGTTTCACGTAGTCAGTTCTCGACAGGAAATAAATATTTGCCCCGCTTCCTGCGATGGAGATAATGTAGTGAACATGTAAGTAAGTAAGTATGGCCAGCCGTGGAGTGTAACCCAGGTCCCCCGATTATGAGATAAGTACAAGTACTCATAAAATGGGAAACTACTGCCATTATAGCAACTATTTTAATAATAACAATAAACAGTGTATTAATGCTACATTTGGATATTTAATTCTCTCTGTTCAGTTGGTACGATAAGGGAGAGAAACGCTAGCTTTCCTGGCCTTATTCAATTTACCATCGCGGTTGTTCAATTTCAACCGGTGGCATCGCTTTCGTAGGAAAATGAACGACCAAAGTTCGGCCAGGCCCTTCACTTCATAATGACCATGTTAAAAGAATTTACTATTCCTGGGTCAATCGAACGAAAAAAGCCATTCATTGAGTCGATACATGGGAATCATTGCCATTAGGAAAATCAGTTAAATCTCAGTTATTTAGATTTCAAAAAACTATTTGATTGCTGATACAGGTGTATTGAAAATAATTTCTTTAAACCAAAAAATATGATTCACATAGTATCCCCTAATTACGCCTACTGGTTGAAATTGGCCTATTAGGTAGATTTCGAAGAAAAATATACCTATTGAGATCGATACGATATGAAAGTGTATATATATATATATATTAACGCGCTAGCGGCCATAATTTTGAAGATATTTAAACCAAATTTTTATATGTTGTTTCTAGGCTTAATAGCTCGGTTAAGTTCGTTAATGAGCAAAATCGGTTGCCATCTTGGATCCAAAATGGCCGCCGAACCCATTGTTGTATAGAATACACAGCCTAAACCGCTGGGGCTATTGAAATCAAATTTGGCATAAAGGTACAACATCACTTTTTGATTACGA